>CATIWQ010200017.1:0-16987 GCA_949673415.1 Euphorbia schlechtendalii | reverse complement strand
ATAATAATTAATTCAAATAAAAAAATTTATTAATTCATATAATATTATTAACAAAATTAGTTTGTTTAATAATAATTAAATTGGGAAAAAATATCTACTAGAAACATACTAATTTAGTAATTAAAGTAAGAATTAATTTAAAAATTGAAAATAATAAAAAGAATATAATTTAGGTAAGAAAACATTACTAATTTAGTAAGGATAATAAAGAGATTTTTTTTCCTTTATTTTTAACAATTATAAAGTTAATAACTTGATTTCTTAAATGTCTTTTAGATAAGATTACAATACATAACAATACATGCCATGTATTGTAGACTCTTCCCCACGTTTAATTATAAATATCGTATTATGTACCGATTTCAATTAAATATATGCAAATAATAATAATACTGGTATATTGCACAATAACAAAAAACTAATCTGACATTCAGTAATTTGTTACGACATATATTGCGATAGCAAAATTGCATACCGTTCTCAGTTCAAGAATTAAACTAAATATATCATTGTTGTATAAGTTCAAGAACAATTTAAAATTAAATAATTCAAAATTAAACTATATACTATACTTAGCTTTCAGTTACAAAAAAATGAATCTTGCATTTTCAGTGAACTACATAAGGAAGGAAAACAATAGTTTATATAAGGCAGGCAATGAATTGTTGATGCAAAACAATTTTTTTTCATGTAAAACTATCTCATTTCCTAATAATGATAGCCAATGTTTTCTCTTTTTTTTTTTGTTTTCGATACGACGAGGTGGTCTTAAATTGATCCTAACTCCGAGTAGCACCTTCTAAACAAAGTCCACATCCAGACTAATCCATGATCCCCAATTCGCCTCGAAGAGCATAATGACTGATCTCAAGATTTAAGGTTGCTCCATACACATCTACAGAATTAGATCCTTGAACTAATCAATACTGCTAGATCACACCTTAATGTTTTCCTATAATTAAGTTAGTATTAAAATTTCTTATTTTAGACTTCTATTAAAATTTTATTTCTTTATATATATATATTGGTATTCAGATCATGTATAATAAAAATATTATATTTTTTCAGTATACTTATAAGTTATAACGAACTCTATTCATACGAAATGATAAAAATGTTGATACTTCTCTTATATACCCTCAAAAAAATATGACAATTTAGGAAATACATAATTTTATTCTAACTTAATTAATTTCAAACCATGTCAGCAATACAAAAATAGAATTTGTGTGTAACTAAAAAATAATACGTGATTAACCATTAGGTTTTGGTCCGGTGATCACCATTCTTAAAAAATTCAAGAAATGTGGGTTGTGAATTCAAACCCCACAATTAACAAAATTGGTAAAATTTTCCCATATTTCTAAAAAAATAATATATAAGTAGTTCACAAAAAGTATAGAGATGCATTTTTATTTTTGCTTACACTCAAGATATGAAAAAGAGTAAGTTCCGTCTGTTCTATGAATAGTTGAACTCAATTATTTATTTAAAGGGAAAGTTACAAACAAAAAATCATAAAATTTTATCACAATTTTTTATCATGGCGGCATCTGTGTGATGTTAAATTTGAAAACAGAGACACATTATTATAAAAATGAAGGCCAAGTTAGAAGAGGGTAAAATGGTAAAAAACAAAAGGAGGAGAAAAACAAAATGAAGGGACAGAAATACGACATGGGATTTATCATAGTACATATGAGTATAATATATTTTGGTTTTGTTATTAAGCTCGTTGTTAGCTTAGCTATTGATTAGCCAACCGAATGCCAAAATTCATGTAACTCAATGTCTCACTGCCTGTAATCCAAACAAAATCTCTCTTTCTCTCTCTTTCTCTGTTAAAAAGTAACGTTCTTTTTCTCCTTTGTACCTTTCTATAAACTCTGGTCTTCAGTTTTCGACCTCACCCTTTTCTTGCCATGCCAATGTCGTATGTGAGTCATTCAATGCGTTTCCTTTTGCCTCTATATTCACTCTTTTTCATTTGCATTCTTCTTCTTATAACCGTCATTTGTGTATTTTGATTCTATATCTAGGGTTTTCATTGCTTTCAATTTCACCCTCTTCTCAGTTCTAGCTGCTTCATTGCTCTTAGAGGTGTATCTTCTATCTTGCATATTCATCTCAGACTGAATTTCGTTTCAAATTTGAGTGGCATTGCTGTATTTTTCAATTGGGTGCTTGATAAGCTTGTAAAGATTCTTCCTTTGTGAGATTTTGTTAAGTTTTCTATTTGATTCATTGGTTGTTTGTTTGGTTTCATTGGCCTTTTTCAGGCATTCTGAATTTCTGCTTGTGGGGCTGCTTTTTTTTTTTGGCTCAGAAGATATGGGAAAATCTGAGGTGAAGAAGGTTGAAAATGGAGAAGCTGAAGGGGGCAGCTGTTGGATAAAATTTCGGTTTTTTGGAAACTGTATTGCTTCAAAGACCAAAGAAGATATCTCCCCAAACGGCACCTTCACACCAAATGGTATATGTTTATCCTTTGTTGCTACTGATTGTTTTGTATCTTTGTTTTGATTATTTGTTTTGTTCATGATCACATGCTTGTTATGCTGTTTGGATGCCTCGTTTTGATGTCTGTTTGAAATCTGTATTTGTTGGTTTTGTCAGCCCTTCAAGTTACTGCATCTATACTATGGAGATCTAATCCCGATTCGGTTGTTTGTTTGTCATTATACGATAATGATTAGTCAGTTATTTTTCACATTTTGCGGCGCTAAGTTGTCGTATCTATTCGAGAATTAGTCCTGCAGTCATTTGATATATGGTATATCATTTAACGAACTTTTTTGGAAAAAGATCAGTAGGTCGCACAATCAATGTTTAACAGTGTGATCAAATTCAATAGCTTTTCGATTACACAGGACGTGTGTTGAATTTATATTAGGTAAAATATGCGGAAAAACAAACATCTTCGAGCCAATCATATGTTAGATAATTTTCAACAAATGAAACATCCAACATACCATCGAAAGCTAATTCAAGTTTTGCACGTGCAACATAACTTTCTATACTTGTATAGAAATTCCGTAGATTTCTTTTCGTATTTCACGATATAAAGAATAGGTCATATTGGTTTATAAATGGAAACATAATGCATCACAAGGTTTTTTAGTATTCTATAGAACATGTTATCTCTTGCATCTGAAGGTAGAATTCTCGTTTGTCTATTACAGAAGACCGGAAGTGGTAAAAATGACAGAATTTTAAAAGCATGTTAGTGTCATCTATAAAGGACATAAAATTTAGTGGTCAAATTTATATTTTTTTTTATCAAGACACTGATGAAAATTGATGAATAGACGATGACATTCAGCTTTTCGGAGATCGACATGTACAAATTTCAATATGTCGATTGATCGAAAGTATACGCAGATTGCAAGGGTCTTGTTTATGATTCATGTTCATTATAGGGACGTTACATTTCGTTAAATCAGGTATATAATTATAATTATTTTTTTGCGTGGCTCAGGTGAAAGTAAACCTACAAGCGGTACGACCAATAATACTAGTCGAGGTCAACCAGTTGTTCCAATAGGATCAACTTCAACTACAAACAACACTGAAAGCACTCCATCCACTTCTGACATTAGCGGGGAACTCAAAATTTCCTCTCAGCTGAGAAGGTTCTCGTTTCACGAGCTTAAGTCAGCAACAAGGAATTTTAGGCCTGAAAGTATTCTTGGTGAGGGCGGTTTTGGCTGTGTATTTAAAGGTTGGATCAGTGAGTCAGGAACTTCTCCTGTAAAACCTGGTCATGGGATGCCTGTTGCGGTGAAAACTCTCAACCATGATGGACTTCAGGGTCATAAAGAATGGCTTGTATGAAACCTCGTAATCCATGTAGTGTAGTAAACCGTTCTTTCTTTGTTTCGATAGTTGATTTTTTTTTCTTGTACTCTTTTTGGCAGGCTGAAGTTAATTATCTTGGTGATCTTCTTCACCCTAATTTGGTTAAGCTGGTAGGGTACTGCATTGAGGATGATCAAAGGCTTCTGGTTTACGAGTTTATGCCTCGAGGAAGCTTGGAAAATCACCTCTTCAGAAGTGAGTTATATTTCCATTTATCCAATCGAATCTTGTTGTTCATTGTAATGAATTTTGGAATCATTTTCGATTGTCACGTGCACGATATTTACTTTCAACCCCCGAAGATGCACTAGGGATTTTGTTTTACTGCTAAAGATGAGAAATTTATCACAAAATTATAAGATATGCGATAAAAAATAGGGTTTTTCTGTTGTTAGATCTCAGATTGGCTGGAAAAAAATGTTAAATATTTTCCATGCAGCGTTTCATAGGAAGTTTTGGATCACGTGTTGCATGGAAAGTTGTACATTAAATAACGTGAATGTCTTGGTTTGCATTCCTTATTTGTTAGCTCGTATTCACGCATCTTAAGCTGGAATTATATTTTAAAAATAGGAAAATGAAAAGATATTTCGATTCACTTAAAGATGCATTTTTTACTTACATTGCAGGGTCTCTTCCTTTGCCCTGGTCCACCAGGATCAAGATCGCGCTTGGTGCTGCACAGGGCCTTGCCTATCTCCACGAGGAGGCTGAACGGCCCGTTATTTATCGAGATTTCAAAGCATCTAATATTCTTCTTGATGGAGTAGGCAACTAATCTTTACGCCGCATCATTACCTTTTATTCATATCTGCATATCGCTAAATTATAGCTGAATTTGTTCCAGGATTACAATGCGAAGCTTTCAGATTTTGGACTGGCCAAAGATGCCCCTGAAGGAGACAAGACTCACGTGTCGACTCGCGTAATGGGAACATATGGTTATGCAGCCCCCGAGTATGTCATGACAGGTAAGCGCATCAATTACCAGCTAATTCAGTTTAGGACTTATAAGCATAGCAGTCAAGGGCGCGAGGTGCACTCAAGGCGCAATATCGAGCCTTAAGCCTAGGCACGTCTGAGGCGCACTCAAGGCCCAAGATCAAGTCTTGGCACACTCAAGGCGCAAGATCATGCCTGAGGCGCGCTTTTAATGCTATGCGTATAAGTACTGCATGACTATAAATTTACACTAAAATAAGTACATTTCAATTCAGTTCAGTTTGAAATGAAGAGAGCCTTAGTCTCAACTCTCAATGCAACTCGTATTGTTATGGCAGGGCATTTGACCTCGAAAAGCGATGTGTACAGCTTTGGAGTGGTTTTACTCGAGATGCTAACTGGGAGAAGATCCATGGACAAACGGCGCCCTAATGGCGAGCATAATCTGGTGGAATGGGCAAGGCCACAGCTAGGGGAAAGGCAGCAATTTTACCGACTGATCGATCCTCGCCTTGAAGGACACTTCTCGATGAAAGGCGCTCAGAAGGCGATTCGTCTAGCTTCTCAATGCCTTAACAGGGATGCAAAATCGAGACCTTTGATGAGCGAAGTTGTTCATGTCCTGAAACCTCTGCAACACATGAAGGACATGGCCTGTTCTTCGTCGTACTTTCAGGCCATGCAAGCAGAGCGAGCCGCTTCTAATGCTAGTGCTAGAAATGGGGGGGCAAGGAATTTGCCGAGGCCTATGAAGAGCTTAGGTGTACAGAATGGCCCGCGTCTTTCTCCATGTAATCAAAAGAGTTTTTACAAGTCGCCCACTCCAAATGGTGGGCGACCATAGGCTTTTTTTCGGGTTTTTTTTCTTACAGCCTTTCGACCACACCTGAGATAGTGTAAGACTGTTTCGGTTTCCGGGTATGTTTGGAAGTTGATGTTAGAATAGTTCTTTAAGTTATATTTTAGCGATCGGTGCAAAATTAAGAGAGGACTGAAAAAGCTGTTGCCTTCATCAGATATTTCTAATGGCTTTTGAAGTTGTCTTTCTATTTTTAATGAAAATCGGTTATATTTATATCAATGGTTATTTTATGCTTCTGGCCTATACAAGTATTAACCTTAAACCTTGTGTATTTTTTGAAGTATAGGTATTTAACTGAACTTATTTCAATATAAAATTATACAGTGTTGAATTGAACTAATGAAAATTAAGTAGAAAAGAATGTGGTGTTAGATTTATGAAATTATGTTTTGCTTTTTAGCAGGAGAATAAGATGAGATGACAATGGAAAGTAGTCCATTTCCAATACAGACATAATACAACAATATTTACTGAAAGAGGTCATGTCTGAAACTTTATATTAAACCAAATACAAAACCAGAAACACAACAGTGTCTCATGTTCAAGGCAGGAAGTCACCACTGACATCGATCTCGGACTCCAAATCGGCTTCTTCTAAGTCGTCTGAAGTACTTCCAACCGCTTGTTCGCTTGGTTTGGTTCCTTCCCCTGGCGCCTTTGCCTCCTGTATGATTTGCATTATTTCTTCAACACTTTGACTTGTTTGATCAAGTTTCGAGTCAGCAAAGTTCTTTTTCTCAATTTCAATCAGTTCTTTCGGTAAATTCTTTAGGAACCATGGGTGCTGCTTTATCTCCGGGATGGTAATCCTCTTCAATGATGATCGAATCGTAATAAAAAAATGAGAAATGTTGAAATAGAGTCCATTTGAAAAAGAATTAGCAGAAACAAAGCTAGTTCGTTACCTTGGCAGGATTGGAAACGAAAATACGAGAAAGAAGGTGTTTGCAATCTGCAGAAACTCTGACATAGTCCGGAATAGAGTACTGAACACTCATTATTCTCTGCAAAAGTTCAAATATAAAATCGAGTTTAGTAAATTAAGACTACAAGCAACAATGTTAGATATGAATATCTATTGTCTTGAACTCACTCCAATAGTTTTCCGGAAGTTTCTGGGATCTTCAGGATCTTCGAAAGGGTATGCCCCCACCAACATTACATACAGTGTCACTCCACAGGACCAAACATCTGCAATCTGAAACCGAAAAATCACCAGACAAAAAATCAAACAAAGTGAGGAAACGAGAATCAGTTTCGTGCGTAAAGTAAGTACCTTTCCATCATATTCCTTGCGAGAGAGAACTTCAGGAGCAATATATGCAGGAGTTCCAACAGTTGATTTAGGTTGCGAGTGCAACAGAGCAGACTGCATTAAAACCAAAATAAAAAAACTACCCGAAATTAAATTAAAATATCCCCTTGAGCCTACATAAGGAAAAAAGAAACAACGCAAGATTAAAAGACCTTGGAGTAACCAAAATCGCATATTTTAAGTCGTGGTGTGGGGCTTCCGTCTAGAAGTGTGTTTTCGAGTTTAAGATCTCTGTGGCAAATTTCCTGTAACAAGAACAACAAACATCACAATTATGTTAACATAAAGTATTGGGTTGTAAGATAAGTGTACCATAGAATGGCAATAGCTGACTCCTGATATCAGCTGCTGGAAGAAAAATCTCGCCTGCAACCGAAAAATCAATGTTCCCATTAGAAATCCTCAGTGTGTAAAATTTAATGAGAAAATTATGAATAAAAAAAGCATGACAACCTCATCTTCACTAAATCTACCAGCACTGCTTATCTTTGCAAAGAGTTCACCACCAGCTGCATATTCCATGACAATTGCCAGATGTGTCGGGGTCAGTAACACCTGCAACCATAAATTCTTCCTCAATTTTTCATGTTCCTGTCTGTATTGTACTCAACAAACAAGTCATAGGGATATTTTAGATATTTCAAATCAAAATTTCCCCTTGCTCTTATCAAAACCATACCAAATAAGCAAACACATAGCACAAATCATATATAAACTAAACCAATTCTGGTCAACATGATTTGTTACCTCTTTGAACCTGACAATATTTGGATGCCTTAAGGATCTGTGGTTGATTATTTCCCTCTGAACATTCTCATCAATCTACCAAATCAAGCAAAAAGTAATATTCTAACAAATCAATGTCAAGAACATATAGGGAAGCAACTAATGAATAAAGGAAATACCTTTTTGCCTCTTTCTATGTACTTGACAGCAAAAAGCTCCTGGGATTTCTTGTCTTTGACTAACCTAGCCACTCCAAAATTTCCAGCACCCAGTTCTTTGATTGGCTCATATTTCTCCTCCATCACTACAAACAGACAATCTAGAAAAGGAAAAAGGAACCCCCAAATTGAAAAACCAAACTGAAAGAAAGAGACTAAGTAATTGACTAATAAACAAAGAAAATTAAAAACTCAGAGAGCGCCGTACCAGAAACAGACCTCACAGAAAGCAATAATCCTACCTAACTACTCCAATTCAAACTCTTAATCATATAAAATGATTTGGGTCTGCTTTTAAACGAGTTTTTAAATGCTTTCATAGTCCTGCCAAAACATGTAAGTCAGCAATTGCAGGTATAGCCCCACATTATGCGCCTCTTCAGTCTTCATTTATGGACAATTGGACATATTACTGAATTGTAATTAAAAAGAAATACGGGGCAAAATCAAATATATTCCATGTGCATCAATTTTGTGTTGATTAAACTGCTCTTAATTTTTCATACTTGAATCGGTTTTAATATATGGAAAATAAAAATTTAACACTGAAGTTTCATGCTATGAAAAAGACAGCTGTATTTTTTAAAATCTGTTATTAAAATATTTTAAACTGGTATTAATTTTACAAATGCGTGGAACTCTGAAGTTTAGCTTTTACATTAACTGTTGAGAACATACTTGGTTTGTTTATCTACACCTGAAATTATAAGATACTATAAACTTGTTCAAGATTATAAGCTCGGATAGATAATGGTGGGTTAAACCTAAAAGAAAAATGTCAACTCTTGATATCATTATTAATATGTGTATTGATATAATAATTTACTAAATTGTTGTCCTGAAAGCAGATAAATTGACATGAAATGATATGATTGAAAATATTATTCACTATATTAGTAATAAACTAATATATACTGGTCCGGATCATGTTTGAGAAAAAATATACAAAAGTGTTCAGTTACTAAACTTTTTTTATGAAAGTTATTAGACTTGAAACAAAGATGTTTTATATAAATTTCATCTATAGTAAGTATAAATGAAATCAAATTTATAGTAAGTGCTTCTAGAATTTGTGGTAGAAGTAGATGGAGAATTAAAAAAGATAAAAAGAGAGGGAACGGGTTGGCTTACAAGTGTCGACTGTACCATACAAAGACAACGGAAAAGGACAGCTTATTGCGTCATCTCACACGCTGTGGGCCCCTTTTATTCTTACTTTAATACCAAATTAATACAATTGCTAGTTGCTCCCTTTGAATACATATGATAGGGTACTATTTTAACATTTCTCCCCATATATCTTTATCTTTTTATCAATTAACTATGAAATTGATTTCGTAATTAATTTATACCAAATCTGACCATGTCCATTGTTCTTCTCACAGAATCTAGACATCCCCTCACTATTTTTTATTAAATTATTTTTCAAGTACCTTGTATTTTAAATTGTGTGAGAAAACAAAATATTGCATTACACAAGGTTTGTTTTAACTGAACAATCTGTTTAATTTTATGATAAGTTTTGAAAATAATGTAGTGTATGTACTCGTTTATCTTTTGGTTGGTTCGAGCTAGGAATTTGCAAAACAAACAAAAATTACCACAACGCTCAAGTAGGTAAGAGATGGAGCAAGAGAATAACAACAATTGAAATAAGTTATCGTATTTCATTTGAATACATTATAAGTCTTTAAAAGGTTAAAATGTTCTGAAAGAAATAAATAACATTTACTTATTTATTAAAGTTAAACTCCTCTTGCTTGCAACACAGTTAGAGTTACATTCAAACACATTAAGAATTTGCAACGCAAGTGAATTGTTGCTATCCGTTGAAAAATTGATGATGAACTAGTAATAAACAAACCATATACAATAACAAAATACAAACATGTGTTTTCTAAGATGAATTTGTTTGGTTTTGTTAATGTTATTTAAATGTCTTTGAATGAAGGATTTTTATAGAAATGTGCTTCAAAATTAATTTATTATTTTTGCTTTTACATACAAAAAAAATCATAAGATCTTCGAACAATGTTTTTTATCGGTATTTCAAAAGTATTTGTGAAAATTAATAAAAAATAGATTGTACTCCCTTCGTCTACTAAAATTGTCGTTTTAGATGGATTTTGCTGTCTCTTTTTTATTGTAATTTTGTATTTCTAAGATTTTTTTTCCAAGCTTTCCATTCCTACCCCTATTAATTTGTTCAACTTCCCAGATAATTATATTCTAATCTCCAATAACAAGATAAGACTATCGGTCAATTTGTTTTTATTGAACAAATTAATAGTCTTGAAAATTGAATAGGATATTTATGAAAGGGTAAACTAGTAAATCATCTCATTTAGTTAGTTGTTATCTTAAAAACTGTGAATTAGTTAAAACGATAATATTTTGTAGACGGAGGGGGTATAAAGACCTTATTAAATTCTTACAACAATGTATAAGAACTCTTATACTAGATACACGAGCTCTTATCTTTAACTAGATATAAAAGCTCTTATCTTATAATAGGTATAAGGTCTTCATGAAAAAATAGGAAAAACTGGTGTAAAGTGTCTTATACCAGAAATAAGAAAAAAGTATGTAGATACCAAATGTGAAATATTTTTTTAAACCAATAATAAAATTAAAATTTTTTTTATTAAGTATAAAATATGATTTTATTTTTGTATAAAAGTAAAAATAAATTTTATTTTGTCGTGTTTCCATTTATTAAATTGATGAGGGAAGTGAACATAGAGGCCTTCTAATATAAAAGGCCCAACATAATAAATCCAAATATTCGCACATTATGACATTATGACTCTATTGGGAAATTCGATTATTAGATCTAACATTAAGCCCAAAACGGAAATCAAATTTATGAATTATGTACACACATTATCAGGCATCCAGAAATCAATCATTTCCTTATACTTTATCTTTGTAGCAACATTTAATAATTTAATTAAACTATATGTTTATCAACACGTAATATTTTTTGAACTAAATACAAAGTAATGTTCATTGTCCATTCGATAAATTTTTTAAATCACGTTAATATTGAAACTTATAACTTATGGTATTGTAAGTCGAACACAAATAACCTCATTCATTAAAACTATATGGAATATAAATCTGAAGAGTTATCTTGTCACCAAAATTTTATTTTAGTTGTTATTATATGGTTTGTTTATTACTAGTTCATATTAAATCAGTAATCTTAGACCATGTTCTTTTCAACTTATTCAACAGCCCATTCAGTTCAGTTCTGTATCGTTCAGTTCAATTTCAGTTTCAGTACAATTTCAGTTTATATATTATTGTAAATATTATTAAAGTAATTATATATATATATATATATATATATATATTATATTCAAATGAGAAAATAAAACAAAAATATTAATTATAAATAAGATAAATAGTAAGTAATAAAAATTATTTAAGAATATTATTAATAATATGTTAAAATTTGATTATTTATTATCTTTAATAACGAATAACTTTGTTTATTAACAAATAAATAGACAAAACAATTAATTTATAAAGTATTAAAAAGCATACCTATTACAATATAATTGAGAAATATTATAATTCACGGTTAGGTTAATTTTTCTAACTCAATCTATGTTTATGTTGTCATTTTCACTATCCTAATCGATATGTTAGATATTGTTTTGGTTCATCTCCCAAATTTGTTATACAATAGATTTCGCACTTCTAACAATATAATTGAGAAATATTACAATATTATAATTCATGGTTAGGTTAATTTTTCTAATTCAATCTTCATCTATGTCGTCATTTTCACTATCATCATCGACATATTAGCTATTGCTTTGGTTCATCTCCCAAATTTGTTGTACATTAGAATTTCGACACTACTAACTTAATTACTTTTTCATTTTGTAGTATTTTTAATTAAACTACATTTGTTCCAAAATAATATTACAAAAGTGTGGTTTTTGTTAAAACTAAAAAAGTTAAGGGTCCAACAAAATATCATAATAAAATTAATGAAACAAAAATATAATATTATGTAGTTGAAAGGTAATGTTGTTATCATTGATATAAATAATTATTATTCAATCAAGTATCGGTATTTTCAGTTTCAGAATAATAAGTTTTAGTTCAGTTTCAGTATGTTCAGTTTCATTTCAGTTCAGTTTCAGTTAAAAAAAGTAGAACCTTAACTTCATTGTTAAAAATGAATTTGCGATATCTAAATGTTTTAGATTTGAGTTACATCCGAGATATGACAGAGTTTTTCTTTCTATTTAATGCAATTGTGCAACTTTTTTTTTAGAAAAAAATATGATCATGTATTGTAATTTGGTTTGGAGTGAACTAAACGGAACATGAAACATACAAGTGGAGATTTTCGTATATTTTCTTTTATAATAGCAAATGAAGTCTTATTAGTGTTTTGTTTTCCCGCATTCGAGTTAATTACATGGTTTTAAATGTTGATTTAATCGTCTGAAAAAGAGACATTTATTAGTTTAAATTTTAACAATTGAGCATAATTATTTTATTCTATAAATATATTATAAAAATAATTAAATTGAAAAATGATCAAAATGTGTTACATGAGTCGAAAACAAACAAAAGAGAGTAGAAAGCAAATTAAAATTGCATATGCAATAATGTTAATAATCAACTTTTCCAAAAAAACAAAGAAAGGGAATCGTAAACAAAGAAAGGGAATTGGTTTGGACCGACAATGCAGACAACCTATTTACTTATCTAAAATGCATATCTTTTCAATTATTATTTTCTTCCATCGCAATCTCCTTCCATTTGTCAATATACTTTGTTACAGCACGTTTAGAATTCTTCAAATTGGAGAATCAAATATGCGGAACGGTCAAATTTAATAATTTTTCATACAGTTTATCTCAAAAAATGATTCCTTAAATATGAAGAATGAGTCTATTTCTCATTTCAGAGAATAGATTAAAATAATATCAATTTATATTTTTTATTTTTTTTGTTATTTGATTTTATTGGTTTAATCATAAAATATTATTATTTTAAAATGAATTTGATTTGGGGAATGAAAAATGAGGGAAATGGTTAGAAAAAGCATTGTAGATCTTGTGAAACATGATTTGAGGAATGCAAAATGTAAAAAATGGTTGCACTTGTTCTTATTACAAGTAAATTTTTATTGTCAAATTTTGATAATATATTAAATTTGAATGACGACTACAAAATATTTCTTTTTTTCTTTACTTTATTTTATTTTATGTACTTTGATTCTATTTATTAAGTAGAACTTCACATGTTTGGAACTCATGAATAATGTGATTTCTGATCCATGGAGGTCGATCTATGAGTATGAAAAAAAATTAAACCGGTAAAAGAGTTCATGCTACAAATTCATGGGATATGAAACAAAACTGTTCCAGAAAAGTTATAATCTTAACTTACCAAGTGCAAAATAAAAGATTTAATATTGGAAAGTTAATTGATGGCGTTGGATCTTGATTGGTGACTAATCTGCAAGATAGAAACGGGTTGAATAAGTCATGCTGCCAACGTAACTATTACGATGAGCATTCCGGTAAGATTTTGAGTATCAGGGGAGAGGGGAGAGGAGTGATTAGTTTGTTACATTAAGGTTGGTTTGATTGAGCTTTTTATCTAACGTGAATGATAGTACAATGACATGATTTAACCGTTTATGTTAGGTGTTCGTTGAATCCTAAGCTACTTGACGGGTCCGCTTACGTTTAGTACTTGTCTTACATTCGGCTCCGAAGGTGATTGTCCGGCCTTGTGGTTGTATACATCTATTATCATTGTTTAAAATTGTGTTAATTTCATAAAAAATTTGTTTTTTATATAGTTCACATCCATTAATCTTCAAGATACATTATGCATGAACTAGTAGTAAGCAAAGTCAAATTCACCATATATACACTCTAAACATGAATATTATATTTCTTCAAAAAAAGATGAATATTATATATTGAAATAAAACATTTGGCAACTAATTAAAAGCGTCTAATTATAATTTGTGTCAAAATAATTCGCACAACATTATCTAGCATATGCACTACGTGTGAGGAGAAATTTATATGTTTTATAAAGTTATTTTTTTGTAAAGTAAATATCATTTTGTTTTAAATATTATATACTATTAATGATAATAAACAGACCAATTATTAAAAAAACAAATCTAAACATGACCTAGCTAAAAACTTTTCATAACATACCCATTTTCAATGAGCAACTCACATTCGGTTTTTTCAACGGCTCCATAAACGTTTTTTATTTGCTTTTTATTATGATCATATATACTTTTAGAATAACAATTAGAAATACCAAAGCGCCTGTGAATTTAAATATCAAACGTTGAGCATGCTAACTTTTATCAGTTTACGTATTACTATTAGGGGTGGCAATGGATCCTTGACCTGGTCTGGACCCGTTCTTTAAGATTTGGATCTTAATTTTATAGATCGGTCAGATCTGGGTCCAACAAAACGAATACAGATCCGGGTCCGAATTTTACAATGAAACCCGGATCCGTAATTAAAAGATTAATTGTACGTTTTATTTATTATTTACCTCGAAAAAATTGGATTGTTAATATTATTTGAAATCCTAGTAAGTCCAATTGCATAAATACTTTTAAATGAGCACGTAAACTATTTAAAATAAGATGAAATGTACAAGTATGAAAGTTGAAACTAAGAATTTGATTTTAATTATATGGACTCGTTTTGGATTTGTTTATGGACCCGGATCCGTTGGATCTGAATCTGAATCCTTAAATTATGGATCCGGGTCGGATCTAAATCTAATACATTCAAACGGATTCGGACTAGATCCAAGCTAAACCTGGTCTGGATCTGATCCGTTATCATCCCTAATTACAACAATACGTAGTAAAAATAAGCCTTTCTAAGAGCATATACTTGCATTAAATTTTACAGATTTAGATCCGAACATGCAGTAATATTAATTGATTTTATGTTACTCCCTCCATTTTTAAATAATTATCATTTTAAGGTTGTTTCTTAATACCAATATCACATTAATTTAGATAATATAAATACCTATTTATCTTTATGATTTTTGTAAATTTAAAAATTGATTGGATATTTTATTATTTTTATCATTTTAAATGTATATTAAATAAGGATAAAATGGAAAAAATGTGAATCAAAAATTAAAATCACATTTATTTAAAAAAACTCTAGAAAAAGATAATTATTAAAAAAAAGAGAGGTAGTATACTTTTTAATACATGCATATAAAGTCAATGTCGACGAACTGACAATAATCATGGGAAAATAATAAAATAAAAAAAATCAATTGGTTGAAAATGAAGAAACAATAATTGACATGGGTTGATTTAGTTGATCACAAACTCAACACGAATAATTAATTTGATTTTAAGAATAAACAATAAAAATAAAGTATGTCTAACTAGACTATTATTGATTGCAGCTATTTCTTTCTAAGTTTTTTTTTTTATAATGAATTGTTCGTATTTTTTTTAAATATGAATTTTATAATTGTCTGTATATCAAATTTAAAACTTCTCACATGCACGTTTAGAAGTGGATAAGTTGAAATAAGCCTCATTGTTACCAAGATGTTGTATAATTGTACATTGTACTCCCCTCTGTGTACTAAATATTATTTTTTTAATTAATTCACACATTTCAAGATAACAATAAACTGAATGAGGTGATTTACTAACTTACCATTTCATAAATTACCTATACTATTTTCAAGACTTCATTAATATTTTTAAATATTAATTCGTATAGTCTTCTCATCTTGTTATTGGAGATTAAAATATGATTATCTTGAAAGTTGAACAAATTAATAGGGGTATGAATAAAAAACTTAGAAAAAAAAACATATTGAAAATATAAAATGATAATAAAATAGAGACTTCAAAATCGTTTTAAAATGACAATATCTAATAGACGGAGGGAGTAGCATGTTATGAAGGCGTCCGATGAAATATGATAATCTAATAACAATATTTCTTTTGAAGATTATTTATAGTGAAACACATGTTATGATTTAAATTGATGATTGCATTAAGTAATCCGTAATTGGAGAGAATACATTAAAAGAGTGTATATAAAATTTAAAGAATCTTTATGTTCTTCTTTTTTTTAAAAAGAATTTTTATGTTATTTTGAACTTTTATAAGATAGGTAAATCATTCTCTATACAATTAAGACGATAATAAGTCTAAAATCTTAAAATCAATAAAGTGTTCATGATCACCAAAATGATCACATAATGTATAAATTATGGTGATTTGGTTTTTATAAAGTAAATTTTATTTTATTTTTTACTACTGTTGAATCAATCATCATCATACTATTGATCCCAATAATGACAATGAACAATATAATAGAAACTTTATTTTTTACGAAATCACCTTAAAATTTCACTAATGATAAAATATAAAATGATACAAAACCCTTAATATATAAAATATCTTATGTAGTTGACAGATGTAATGTATTGCATTTAATGTATTATGCACTTATCTATCATGAAAATAGCATTATTACTTTGATTCTTTGAATAATGTATACATATTGTCTCAACTCTCAATCCAACCAGAAGAATTCTTGACTTTATTCTGTATTTAATTGTACATATATATTCATTTTTTATGTAGACTTTATTGTTTATTGGTAATTTATTATAAACTTTCAATCAGAGTAGACCTTACAATGGAAGCGAAGTAGACAATCGCCTAGGACCTCATAAAATTAAGAGCCTCTATGTTACTGTCCTTCATAGTTTAACATTATATTTTTCTTTTTTTATAAAGAAAACATTAACATACATTATAAATTAACTAACTAATTAGGTATAATCATAATAATATGATATTTTTTAACCTACAATATTTTGTTGAAAAAAAATTGAATTTATTTAACCTCAATTATATAGTTTTTATTCATTAATTGAAATTTCAATTGTAAAATTTATGCCTAAGTACAGTAACATAACTTCTTAATCACATTTTTACTTTCATATTCTAGTTTAGGGTCTCAAAATTCGTAAAACCGGCTCTGTTTGGAGAGTCTTTAT
>CATIWQ010199993.1:0-46511 GCA_949673415.1 Euphorbia schlechtendalii | reverse complement strand
ATTTACCTAGTATCTGCATTTGCATAAAAAACAACTACATACCACGTGAAATCTTTTATATGAAGTATAAAAATGACTAAAACTACAGTGTTTATTGTATAAAATTAATGTGATAATAAGTGTAATTATACACTTATCACAAGGTCATCCAATGGGAATACTCCACATAGCAATATAGTGCGCCTCTCTCAAATTCAGATTGCTTGAAGATAAACGAGAATTTATCAACGGAATTTCATCACACCTCAACGTTCAAATTCTTATCTCTAAACATCCTGGAATCTGTCTCCAACGAGAAGATCTGAAAGATTAAAAGAGGTGAGAAATTGAAGATCAGTGATCTCGTAAAGTTTGCAACGCCTACTTCTTAGTGCTTTAAAGTATAAATAGAATACTAGAGCAGACGTTCAAACTTGGTGAATCACATTGAATTTATTAAAAGCTAAAACCCTACACAAATCACTCTAGTTTCCAAAGAAACTTCATGGCAAGCAATCAATCAAACATCATATGTCCTTATCTGTTTGTAATAGAGAGAAATAGCTTAGATTAACATTATAAGGATTCAACGTTTCTATAAGTTGAATTCAGTTTGCTTTCTTATATTAATCTGAGTGTCAGTTTGGGAAGGGTACCCAAACTGAGTTGAGTGGTAGTTAGAAAGGAAGGTACTTTCTGTAATCGTGTATACCCGCTGTAAACGCTTCTCCACCTATTGAACAAATGAATCACTAGTGGATTAAAGCTCGGAGATAGTATCCGAGGACTGGAGGTAGGCTAGGGGCTGAACTAGGATAAATCTTAGGTTTTAATGTTCTAACTCTAAGCATTTAGCCTTATCAGGGAATTGCCCTTTCATCTCTCTCTTATTATCATTCTTGCTTGTTATCCGATCTGTGCTGAGTAAGTCTTACTCAGCTAAAGATTGAAGATAAACTATGCCAGCAATGTTGAGTAGTTTATATGTTTTTATATCGCACTCAGCATGCATACTCAGCACACATATATAAACTGAACTTGGTAAAAGATTTTTGAAAAACTTAAAAGTAACCAAGATAATGCATTCATCCCCCCCCCCCTCTACTGTTGTTTATAGCTCGTTTACGGACCAACAAAATTTGTTCTAATAGAGAGGCGTGCGAGATGCAACATGGAAGTTGATGATTTATTTGGTTCCTGATGTTACAAAGTTGTGCGGAGACACTAAGAAATGGCGCATGTCAGAGGATACCTTTTACGTTATATGCTAGCGAGGAATCTCCAACATTTCGTACAAACACCTTTTGGTTTTGAGGACTACTTGAATATCTTCTTTAATTTCAACGCTTTTTACTTGAAAAACATCAAATGAATATTTCATCTCTCACAAACAGAGTTAAAAGCACGTGTGTAATTTTATCTCTAAGTGTCAAAAGAACTCAGCTTTTAATTAATAAAAGCTACTCAGCTTCGCTGAGTCTATATCGTATAATCTATGTAATACTCAATCTCACTCAGATTTTCTTACACTAAGCATTAACTTAATTAAAACTCAGTAAATTGAGTTGTTTTTCCTTAAAAAAAACTCAAGGAAACTTGTTAAATTAAGAGTCTGCTATATACTCAATTAATTTCACTATCCTGGATAGTTTGTTATTTCCAAAATGTTTTAAGCATTGTAAAGCACTATTAACTTAGGTTCAACAATGCACTAACTAATTCTAACCTGTTTCTGTTGAATTTTCCTCTAATATTTTGTTATTAAGGATTTAGAAATGGGGCGGATCAGGTACAAGGGTTAGAGTAACTATGGTCTTTATTCTCTTCACGTGTTGGCCCCTCCTTAAAATTTTAGCCAATTTAGCTTCATTGTCTTGATGACATGACAGTCTAGGACATGCATCCTTTTTTATTGTTAGACAATTTTTGAATTCTGATAAAATAAAGTATTCTGATTCTAATCATTCTTCGTGTTCTTTGTGTTCTGTTTCAAAGAGTCATAAGTTACCTTTTATGCTTTCATCGTCTGTGTATCATGGCCTCTTGAACATATTTGTGCAGATGTTTGGGGGTCATCAACTGTTATGTCTATTGACAATTTTCGTTATTATTTTGTGTTTTTGGACCATTTTAGCAAATACGCTTGGGTATTCTTTCTAAAACGTAAATCTGATATCAAAGAGGTATTCATAAAATTCAAAACCATCGTTGAAAAATATTTCTCCACCACTATTACATCTTTCGAATGTGATGGTGGAGGGGAATTCATTACTCTTACAAGTTATTTTTTGGAAAATGGTATCTCTCATAGCATATCTTGTTCATACACACCCAAACAAAAGGGGTCGGTTGAGCGTAAACATAGACATATTGTCAAACATTGATTATTACTCATGCATCAAACCCATATGCGTCATTATTATTAGACCTATACATTTGACACAGCCAATTTTTTGATAAATCGAACTCTTATGTCACAACTTCATGTGAAATCACCTTTTCAAATTCTATTTGGTAAACCTCTTGATGCCCATCATCTTCGAGTCTTTAGTTGTCTGTGTTATCTGTGGCTTAAACCTCATGCAAAACATAAATTTGATCCAAAATCGCGGCATTATGTCTTTGTGGGTTATAGCAAAATTCATAAAGGTTATAAATTCTTCTAAATTCTTTGTCTCATGTCATGTGTTGTATGATGAATAGGTTTTCCCGTTTTCGAAGAAGGATGATGACAAGCATTCAGATCCTGTGCATTAGGGGAGAGCAAGAAACCTAAAGAACCGAACCTAGGAACCAGATCGGACCAAACCGAATCGGACCAAACCAAACTAATTAGGTTTGGTTCTTGGTTCTAATATTTTGGTAATTTGGTTTTAGGTTCGGTTCTCGGTTTTGAGAAAAAAAACCAAATAAACCGAGAACCGAACCTAATTAACCTAACAAAAAAATTAAGATTCTTTTCTACTTTTACGGTTCATTCACGTTTTATTCTTTTCAAGATTTCATAATATAATTTTTTATATCTTATATGGTAGTTTATTGAGATGGAAAAAGTGTTTTGCATGTTAGTGGTTGTGTTCATTCCTTATATATTTGTTTAATTTCTTATTATAATGATCATTAAATTTAATTTTGTTTTCTCAAACAATAGTTAATTCTTTAACATGAAAATAATTATTACATTTTTAACTATGCTATCCTAAAAAATAGTTAAATTTTTTTTATGAAAATGCAATTCGGTTTTATATGGAACCGAACCAAACCTAAATATTTAGGTTCTGTCCAAACCGAATCAAAATCTATTAGATTCGGTATTAGGTTCCTATTTCTGTTATTTGGTTTTTGGTTTATTTGGTTTGGTTCGGTTCGATTCTTGGACCGAACCGACCAATGCTCTCCCCTACTGTGCATCCTACTGCTCCACCATTACGAATCTGATTTCCCAACTGTACATAAATCGAACCACACCATAAGCCCTATCTACCTACAAATCCCACTTCACCACCACCACTACCTTCTAATTGCCTACATACAACTACACTGCCACTCACAGCACCTACACCATTGCCACCCACCACAACATCAACCAACCCAACATCCGAAGCCTCACCCAACCTCAACCTCACTTTCGACCTCACCTCCTCTCCTAACCTACCCGCTTCCCAACCCATCACAACAACTCACAATAATCCACCTTCTCCTAAACGGATGACCACCCAATTCTTAACGGGTTCCCTTAAACCCCGTCATTTATTTGATTTACTGCATGTTGTTGATACACCGTTTTGTTATACACAAGCGTTAAAGCATGATCATTGGCATGGTGCGATGACCGAGGAATACAATGCACTTGTCAAAATGGTACTTGGTTTTGGTACCTTCTCCCTCTTCACACAATGTAATCGATTGCAAATGGGTTTATCAGGTTAAGAAGAAACCTGATGGTATAATCGATCACTACAAAGCCCGACTTGTTACCGAAGGCTTTCATCAACGGCTGAGAATTGATTTCTTTGAAACTTACAATTTGATTATCAAACCCAGAACTATCCGGATGTTGCTATCCTTGGAAGTCTTACTTCAATGGCATGTCACGCAGTTAGATGTTTCAAACGCGTTCCTACATGGAAATTTAGACGAAACAGTTTATATGGTACAACTACTTGGGTATGTAAATCCCCAATATCCTTATTATGTTTGTCATCTTCGTAAATCTCTTTATGGACTCAAACAAGCGCCTCACATGTGGCATCCTAGTTTAACTGATTTTCTCATTAGTATTGGATTTCATGGTTCAAAATCAGACGTTTCTCTCTATTAGTTTCGGGATAAATCTGTTATGATATTTTGCCTCATTTATGTTGATGACATTCTTGCCATGACGATTCAAACCGAATTATTGATATATTGGTTCTCTTCAACGTGAGTTTGCCATTCATGACTTGGGCAATCTTGACTATTTTTTTAGCATGCAAGCTACCTGGCGTTCAAGTGGCTTATTTTTGTGTCAGTGCAAATGCATTCGAGATCTTCTTCATCGAAAATGGATTCTTGGCTCCAAGTCCATTTCCACGCTTATGTGCTCCAAAGAGAAGTTCATTTTAGGTCTCGGTGACCCATACACAGACATTACAAACTACTATTGTGTTCTAGGTAGTCTTCAGTATCTATCGCTCACACAACCGGACATTATCCTGTAAACAAGCTCTCACAGTTTATGCATGCTCCAACAATGGTACATTGGCAAGGTGTTAAGCGGCTTATGCATTATCTTTGAGGCACGACGGACCATGGTATTTTCTTACATTGTAATTCCCATTATTTTTGCATGGTTATACTGGCATTGACTGGGCCGGTAGTCTAGATGATTGAAAGTCTACTACATGCTACGCTATCTACCTAGGCTGGAATCTTATCTCGTGGAGTTCAAAAAAATAAAATTGCATGTCTCATTCATCAACGGAAGCAGAGTACCGCGCACTAGCAATTAGTGCATCAAAAATTGGCTGGTTGGAAATCTTGTTAGGCGAGATTGGATTTCGACTGTCTCGGCCACCGCATCTTCGTTGTGATAACTTATCAGCAACTTATCTCATGGTACACCCGGTTTATCATCAAAGATGCAAGCACCTTGAAGTTGATTTCATTTTATTGATGATCTTGTGTCAAAAGGGTCGTTATGTCTATCTTATACTCCGACGCAAGAGCAAGTTGCTAACATCCTTACAAAGTCATTGAATAAAGATCGGTTTGTGCCATTTCAAGACAAATTTAGCATTTGTTCATCTCCATGCTCAACTTGAGGGAGGGTATTGAGTATATCTCTTTGTGTAATATTCCTATTTAGTGTACAACCCTATACAATATAGGAGTCTTCCTAATTAAAGTCTCTTGTATATAAGCATTACTTGTGTGTATAACTCCCTATAATCTCAATATTCAAAATATGATAATCACACAATTCACGAAAACTACTAGCCATTAAAGTCATTAACAATTGATGGAAGAGTAATCCATTTGTTGTACCAAAATTGGTAATAGATGATGCATCAAGAAAGGTATCAAATCAAAAGAAGAATAAATGAGAGAAATTAAAAATGAAAAAAAGATAAATAAATATGCTTTTTACTTTTGATAAATAATTTATAGCTGCTTTTGTCTCCTTGGTTTCATTCTTTGTCACAGATATGATGTACCTAATTAGGTAACGTATGTTCAGTAAGTGGGAGGAGAATGAGTTTAAATCTTATTAAATACATTTATTAGAAAAAGTGTGACAAATTTTAATCGTGACTAAATTCAGAACAAGAATGTCTTATATTTATAAAGATTACAAAAAAATCTCTCTCCTTGTCACTTGCGGTCAAACTTTCAGCATGAGAAACTCGTTATAAGCCTCAAGCTCAAGGATGATTGTTTGTGCCATCTTTTCAAACATCATATCATCAACTCTTTTGATACATTAAATGAAGCGCGAATTGGTCAATTTGTGGCTTTTATGATTACTGCATTTTTAATGTGTTTTAAATATGATACAGTTGTACATCTTTAACTTGGATCACGTATCATTTTTTAACAATGTATCAAACATGTAGGATTTCTAGAATTGTTTTGATTTTGATAAACTAATATTTTGTGATTGTGTTTGGTTATGTGAAAGAAATTGTAGGTTTTCGTGAACATGCAAACTTTTTTTTTCAAGAATAGAAATTTCACTGTTTTTGGATCTTCATCGTAACACCATTTTATTTGATGAAAGAGGGGTTTTAATAAATAAAAATAACGTAAAGTGACAAAAATCAAATTACAAATGGGGAAAAATATGAAACTCGAAAGATTTTGTTTATTATATTAAATACTACTCCCTCCATCTCAATTTAAATATTTTTTTAGCATTTTCATCTCTTCCCAAAATGATTATTATTTATTGATTTTTTCCCTCTTTCTTTCAATACTATCCTTATTAATAACAATCTATTTATTCTCAATATTTAAATAATTTATTTTATCTCTCTTTCAATTCTATTCATATTAATGATAATAAATTAATTTTACTATCTTCAAGGGATTAATTTCATCTCTCTAATAATTAATAACAATAAAATTCCAATATAATCACATAAATTTTGCTATCCATAATCATTTTTCATTCATAAATTTTAATTCCAATAATTAAAAAGTGAGTATAATAAGGATAAGGAAAGAATAATTAAGATGGAATGAAATTTTATGGATATTAAATATAAGGAAAGATGGTTAAAGAGGAGATAACTTATTATTACTCATAAATATGAAGGGTTAATTTAATCTTTTTATACAAATTCTTAATTATAGGGCAAAATTCTAAAAAAAAATATTTAAATTGGGATGGAATGAGTGCAAAACAACAAATTCAATAAAACTTCAGAATTTACCATATACATTTTGTTGCCATTCTCTTTTCATTTTGTCAACAAAATCTGCCATAAAATAATAAATTTTGTCAGCTATACTACCTGAAAAAACAAGTCATGAAATTCGACAATTCTCACATTTTTATCACACTACAATTGCCATTGGTTTCCTTCAACAATTTGGGAAATAGTTTCAGCCACGATTTTTGAATTTATTGTCTCCCATTATGAGGATTAAGCATATGCATCATACTTTTAGTGGTGGAGGTAGGACTCCAAGTGGGATGCGGCTCTTCACTCAACGATCATCGATTGACAATTATATATTTTGGCTTATAAATAAAATTAGTTCGATAAATAATTAATATTGTGCAATTTGTTTAAAAAAAATTTCAAATCAATTAATATATTAATCGTCAAATAGTTATAAATTTGTTAACATTCGAAATTCAATATTATTATACTTTTTATCATGGGTTGATAAATGAAAAAATAATCGAAAAGGAAGGAAATATAAGAAAAGAAATTTTTTTTAAAAGATTAAATTTAGAAACAAAATAATGATTCAAATAGAATGGAAATAATTAAAATTAAATATACCCCAAATTAATATTTTGTAATAATATTTTATTAAATTTCCTTTAATAATGTTGGCGTTAAAGTTTTAATATAGGGTAAATAATTATAATCTCCCTAAAATTTGCATTAATACACTACTACCTCCCTATGTTTTGTCAATACAATAATTAACTTCCTAAGTTTTGCTTACATCCAACTACTACATTCTTCTACTAATATTTTTCACTTTTCCATCACATAATTATTATTATGACTTTATTACCCTTTGTCTTCATTTATTTATTCAGTCATATTTTCATTATATAAGCATATTATTACTTCATTTAAATAATTAAATTAAACAATGAACTAAAAGGTATGCGGAAAAATTATAATTTTGTTAATTGTCATGAAAATTTATTACATGTGCTACCTTGCGTTGATTATATTATAAAAAAAATTACATATAAATGTAAGTGCACAATTTTTAACAAAAAAATTAAAAGGTTGAGTACCATTTTCTTACACTAATCTATTTATTTTTCATATAAAATATTTGATATTGAATAATCTTATAAAAAGATTAAAATCAATGTTTAGGTACTTTTTGTACTAAAATTGAAACCGTAACCGATAGAATTATGGCTTTAAAAATTTGACAATCTTTGGACTTAAAATTTTGTTGCCATTTTGTGATCATGTAAGTAATGTTGTAGCTCTATTTATTACTGTAATTTACATCTTGAAACTAAGAAATGTTGTTGAGAATGAACCATTAAGGTGAATCCCAACTCAACTTCATCTTACTGCAAGAATATGGTACAAGGCCTTTTTGAATTTTTTTGTTAAAAAATCACGCGCTTACATTTAAATACAAAACGTCTTGATTTAATAAAATCATTGAGTAAGGTAGCACGTGTACTAAACTTTCATGAAAACAAAATACAATAAGTAAAATAATTTTTTCACACGGCATTTATTTCATTGTTTTCATCTAAAAAAATATATAATCTACTTAATTAGTGAAATAATAATAATATGCTTATATAACGAAAATACGCTAAATGGACAAATGAAGAAAAAAGGGTAATTTTGTCATATTATTAGTTATTTGGATGGAAATATAGACAATATAAACAAAAGGAGATAGTAGTTGGATGGAAGCAAAACTCAGGAAGGTGCTAATTATATTGACAAAACGTAGGGAGGTAGTAGTGTGTTAGTGCAAACCTTAAAAATGTTATAATTGCTTACCCTTTAATATATTGTTTTATTATTTCCTTTCTTACTTCATCTTTATGGAACCTCCAACGTTTGCCCTGTTGCATACTTTGAAGACATTTCAGTTAATTAAGATTCAACGTGATGCACATCCTTTAGTACTACTATATCAGCTAGTTTTTTAAAAAGCGCTAAGCAGTTAAGTGCTAGTCGGGCGAAAAGGGCTTCCGAAATCTATGCGGGATTAATTGGATTTGTGTTTCTTACATTTTTTATTAATTTTTAAATATACTAAAAAAATATATTTTAATTAAAATCTAAATTATAGTATAAATTATTGTAAAATAATAATAATAATAATAATAATAATAATAATAAACATTTGAGATAAAAAAATTAAAAAACATAAATATTTCTAATTTTTATATGATCAAATATTTATATTTTTAATTCTTATATGATCAAATAATTAATACAAAAATAAATTTTTTGTAAGTGTTTTTATTTTGATTTCTAGGATCTCAAAGTTCATAATTTTGTGGGTTAGGCTTCATTATTTCTCGTTTTGAAATTAAAAATGAGACTTCCATAATGAGAACACTTTGATGTGTATTATTTTACTAACCGAACAATGTTTTGTTGATGCTTACAATATCTTGAAAATTTGTGTTTAGGTAGAAAAAATCGGACGAGGTGATGCCTAAGCAGCAATACATCGGCCAAGCACCTAATAGCGCCCTAGGAACAAAAAATCGGGAGACAACTCTCAAAATAGCGTCTAGGCGGGGATTTTTAAAACAAAATTATCAAATCATTATCTTCATCATTTTTCTTTTTGCAAAATGTACCGATTTTGACATTTTTTTTACTAAATATCGAGTCCAACTTTGAAAGTCTCTAGAAATCTCATAAATTTGGTAAAAGTGCACTCTCGAGAACCCCCCCCCCCCCCCCCCCCAACCCCCCAATGCTACATTTCAATTGATTTGATTTTCAAAAAGATGAAACGTGACATTGGAAATGTCAAGAATGTTATTTTACCAAGCTTAGGAGCTCACAAAAAAAATATCAAAATTAAAAACCGCATCTAATAAAAAAAATGTGAAGTTTAGAGGCTAGGTATGCTATTTTTCCTCTTATCCTTTTAATAACTTTCCTTCCTCTATTCAAATTTCTGTGAACAGGAAAAAAATTTTAAACAACATATATTTTCCATCTATCCAATAATCTTATTTTCCAAATTCTAATATTCATTTTCAATTTGATTCTATTTAAGTTATTACATGAATTGCTTTAGTTGGAGACTTCGAGTGTTCTACAGCTACTTTTCCTAAATTGTTCGAGTAGTGTCTTTACTTTATTTGATTTCACAATCTATATATCGAGTATATTACCATTTTAGTTGTTTTGATTTCTGAATCTTTTATTTCTATGTATATTATGTAATTAATTTGGCTTATATTTATAATATGTCAATTCTATTATTTTGATTTTTCTGCTTGAGTTGAATTATCTTACTTAGTAAGATTAGTAATAGGAAGAAAATTTGAGGCTGCGTTTTGTTCTCATTTTCGATTAAGGAACCAAAAATCCAAGATTATAGTTAAAACTTAAAACAAGGATTTTCTGTTAGTTAAACCAAAAATATACACCGGAAAATCCAGTGACAAATTTAGAGACGCTGCACACAAAAGCCAGAAATCAATTACATGGCATTTGATTAAGGATAGATGAACCTTCTACACTCAACCACAACTAAGTCTTGAGTTCTAAACTGACTATCCATTGTTTTTCTCGTACTAGAAAATTGCAGACTTTAACCGCAGCATTTATATAGAATTTAGAGAACACATTAAATATACTCAATAACTGTATTTAAAACTGATGCTTGAATAATTTCAAGACTTAAAAAAAACCCTAATGTCACAAACAACAATAGCACCGAATTTAATAATAGATACTTTAGACTGACCCAGCGCATCAAAATTACTCTTGACACCAAAATCCTCAGCAAAACATACCAAAATGACCAACCAAAATAACATTACTGTCACTTCTTTATCTAAGCTTTCAATTCAGCCTTTAGCAGTCTAATTCTTTCCTTAAAACTATATAAACTTTTCCAGCAGCCAAACTAGGAAAAGCTATTATGGTTCCCAATCCCAACCACTGGCCACAACCGATTCATAACCATGCTGTGGAATATGAGAACCAGAACTCAGAGCCATATCGTAACCAGTTGCTCCACTAGACGAAGGATACGAATCTGCCATGGACCCACCATAGTTGTAACCATTTGATTGGTAATCATTAGCACTATAACTTTGGTCATTGTTTCGATAATCATACCCTCCAAACTTGCCACCACCGCCACCACCACCGCCACCACCATATCGCCTGCTTCGCCCACCGCCGCCGCCGCCACCATAATATGAATTCTCAGCATATTGAGTAAGCCAAGAGGGGATTTCGAGATTCGCCTCCTTCATTACTTCGGCTAGCCCCTTGGCTAGTGGGGCGTTCTTGTCGCTAAAGAAAGCAGTGGCCGATCCAGATTTGCCAGCTCGCCCTGTTCGGCCTATCCTGTGGACGTAGCAGTCGATCTCACTCGGGAGATCGAAGTTGATCACGTGAGAGACATGTGGGATGTCTAGGCCTCGGGATGCCACGTCAGTTGCCACCAGGATTGGAGCTTCACCGCTCTTGAACAACTTCAAAGCTCGTTCCCTCTCCTATCGATTCGATTCACAAGGGAAGCACAAATTATAAGAGCACACAACAAAAAAAACAAAGCATTATATTTGCCAATTTTGTTGATTTGTGGGCTTTGAACCCACAACCCTACACTCTGGTGGCCACTAGAACATAAATTGATACGAAACTGAATGACCTCAACAATTTACAAAGGAAAGAATATATTCTACATCAAGCGATAGGGCATCAATACCGTAATCAGGGCAAAACCACGTTTTTGCCCGTTTTGTCCATGTGGTATACATGGTATCTATTTTGTCTGTGTTACGCAAGAGGTATCTTTTGACATTATAAATCATTAGTAGAGACTCTATAATGCAAGACAAAAAAAGGTAACAAATTGTATGGCGCAATGACCAAATGGGTAATAGTTACATAGTACATGGACCAAATGGGCATATAGTTGTTTAGCACAGAGATTAAAAGAGTAACAAATTGCGTAACATGTACTTAAAAACATAGAAAATATGAAGTCATACAAGGAAAATAATAAGACCTTGCATTACAGTATGGGACTCAACATTGAAAAAATACAAGCACGTAAAATTATAACAGGAATTAACATGCTCACCCATTGATTTTTGTCTCCATGTATCGCTATTACTGAAAAGCCAGTCCTGAACAGCCATTGTTCTAAAGAATCAGCTCCTTTCTTTGTCTCCACAAAAATTAATGTCAAATTCTGCAAAAGTAAAAAAAAGGATTGAATGCAGGTCCTTCAGAAAGCAATGATTGCATCATCAATCTATGCAAAGCAAAAGAATAAGATTATTAATACCTTGCATTGGGTTCCATTAGACCTTTCAGAATGAAGAATATCCAGAAGGCGGTTTCTTTTGTCCATATCCTGAACAAGCTCAACCTTTTGTGCAATCAAATTAGTGCTTGAACCAACTCTTCCCACAGTAAGGAATACATAGTCTGATAGAAAATCACGAGCCAGTATCTGCGAGGAAAAAATCAAGTAAGAAGTAAAAGCGGAGCATCGGTAAACATACTTACTAAAAAAGATGGATACAGAATAGTTCTAATTAGTTTTACCAGTTACTTCAGAAAACAGACTACTAATTTTATGGTTCACAGAAGGCATATACACTACAATAGCATTTCACCAAAAATATTTACAATAGCAAAAGATTAGAAAAAACAAGTAGATGTTACTATAAAATAACAAATGGTTAACTCTGGTGACGAGCATTATCAGAAACTCACAATGTTAAACAAGTTGCCTTCATTATGAGCAAACCAGCATAAAATCATAAAATTGATCACTTAAATTAATACGGCCAATTTTGCAAGCAATACCAAACAGACTTCTTTAAACAAAATAATTGCATGTAGAAACGATAGAAAGCAAACGAACCTAAGCAACTCATAAAATTACTCAGCCATTTGATCATACTTGTATAGTAAAAAATTCAATATTCTCTATGTTGCTTTATTTGTATTTACACGTGATGAAAATCAAACCTTTAGTCTACTCTACACGAGGAATAGCAAACCTGTATGTTTTGCGGAAATGTGGCACTGAAAAGCATGGTCTGCCTTTGACCTAGAGGGGGCATGTCCATTTGCTGAACAATCTTCCGAATCTGAGGTTCAAATCCCATATCCAGCATCCTATCAGCTTCATCTAATGCTAAATACCGGACCCTTCCAAGAGATACTTTTCCTCTTTCAATCACATCAACTAAGCGACCAGGAGTTGCGACTAAAACATCGACGCCCTTCTCCAAGATGCGGAACTGTAAAATGGTATACTTATTAAAACACAATAAATGATTGTGCCAACAAATGACTTGTCACTGCTACGAAGTATAAAATACACATATTTATATATAAAAGATAAAAAATACATATACGACACACTAGTAAAATATGTTTGAAGTTAAAAAAACCAGCTTGATGTCTTTGTTAAAAACAAAATACATTAACCATGCTATATGGCACACTAGTATCAAGAATTAGAAACTGAACACATGATAAGACCTTAAAATAAATGAAATAAAAAAAATTGCAACAAAAAAATAATGTTAAAATTAAACAAACAGGCTAATAAAATCAAGTGAAGCCTGAACTAGCATGCCAAACTTCAGACAAAGCATTCATTTTTATATCATGCAATCCAAGTTATGAACAAGGAGCCAATGCATACTAAAAACAATATATGGTACACGAAAACCTAAACCAAAAAGCTCAAATTAAAAGACAACTTCTCGAACCTGCTGCACAATGGGCGCCCCACCATACACCACCCCAATCTTCACTCCAGTTTTATAAGCAAACTTTTGAGCTTCATCATGAATCTGATCCAATCAAACAAACAAATTAACACACAAAAACAAAGGTGCCCAAGCGTACAAAATAAATTCAATCTTTACCTGACAAGACAACTCCCTGGTAGGAGATATTATAAGCGCAGTAGGGAAAGCAACCCTGTTCCTGCCACGGCCTGATCCAGAACTATTAAGCTGGCTCTTGGTTATCCCATGGATGATCGGAAAACAGAAGGCCGCCGTTTTCCCTGAGCCAGTTTGAGCACAAGCCATCAAATCCCTCCCAGCAATAACTATCGGAATAGCGTGCCTCTGTATCGGAGTTGGTTTCACATACTTGCACCTCTTGATATTCTCATTCAACCCCTCCCCCAAATCAATTTCAGTGAAGGTATTCACAGGAGCAGGTACATCATTTCCAGTGACCTCCACTGGTATATCCTCATACGCATCAAAGTTGATCACAGTGTTCCCATTATCATCAGCCTCATTACCATATTCCTTCACCTCCAGATTCTCAAACCGATCAGCCAAATTAAACGAGTCTTGGTAGTTCGATTTATTACTCACAGACTCGTTCAGAGACGGACGCCGCTGAGATGCACCGCGGCCGCGGCCCCGGCCGCGACCACGGCGGGATGAACCAGGTTGGTGAGCTGAAGAGTGATCGGTAAAGCCGCCGTATCCAGCACCGAAATCGGAGGGCTGAGAGCGAGGATGAAACGGAGCGGCATTGGTGAAATTCCTGAAATGAGGAGGAACATAGGAGGGACGAGTTGGCTTCCGAGTTGACTCAGCGTTAGTTTGAACCCAGGTCATTGTGATAATTCAAGGCTATGATGATGAAGTGAGACGAAAATGGAAGCTCAGAAGAAAAGCAGAGAAATGAAGGACGGTTTATATAGAGAGAGAGTACAAAAAGGAGTATGGAGAAAAGTGAAAAAGCAATTAAAAAGAGAGCGAATAGGGCAATGAGCTTCCTCTCCTTCCCCATATAAAGTTCAAAAAGCTGCAAATCGCCATTATCGAGGCGGACGGGGAAGAAGAAGAAGGAGAAGAAACGGAAGAGACGTTTCGAAATTGTGACGTGATCGAGTACGAGTTTGATTGATTGATTGATATAGGGAAGGAAAAAGGAAGGGAAGGATGTATGATAGTTGCTGTGGAGAGTGTAACAGCGGATAAAAACTATGTTAGAAATATCTACTTATGATTCGGTGGGGACAGTCCAGGTGAAGGGTGGCGTTAGGAACTTAAGATGGAATAGAAACTTGACATTTGGCTTACTAACAGAAAAAAACTCTGCCTTAGTAACCCCTCCGCTCCTTTTCTAAGTCTTTTAAGATTTTAAAATCTATTAAAATTTATTACATCGACTATTTTAGGTTCTTAATTCCTTTTAATAACCATTTTAAGATCTTAACAAATGAGATGGTAAATTAAAAATTAGTACTATATAGTTAAACTTTGTATTTATGAATCAAATTGATAAAGAAAGAAAATCGAAATAATAAGACATGTGGAATTATTGTTTTTAATTTCAAAATAAGTTTACTTCTTTTTCAAAAGGAATTTAATTCTTCGTTGAATATAAAACCATTAAAGCGTTAGGTTCAAAATCCAGAAAAATACATGGACTCTTTGCTATAGATAGTAGTAGATAAGAAACTAAGAATATTGATTTTGGGATTATTTTGTTAATTATAACAATTAAATTTATGGTATGTATGTGATTCATTAATTATGAATGGCAAAGTATAATTACTGAGAAAAACAATTTCATCATACACCTAAGTGAAAAAAATCCTCTGTCCCTAAATGGTGTCCTCATACCTGTTCTTTCAATCAAAAACTGTCACGTGTCAATTTTTATTATATTTTGATAATTATTAATTTCTCTCCCCTATTATTTTAATTAAAATATAATAAAAATTGACACGTGATAATTTTTTATTGGGAGGACAGACATGGGGACACCATCTGAGGACAGGGAATCTTTTTCCTAAGTAGTCAACTACTTCATTAAATTGCTTTTCAAAATGAAAATTATAAGAAAGCTTAGTTACCTTTTCTCCTCTTATTGCCATCATTTTCATTCTTGCATTGACTTCTTAATCATGACCATGAGTGGTCTTCATACAAGATTTCACATCCACAATTTCTTCAGAAGTACACATGTCACTTATCGATGTTTGTTTTGTTTCCTTGATAATACGATAAAATAAAACACGTTCAAAAATCTAAAACATCAGCTATCAAATAATGATCGTCCATTCGCCCGCAAGAGATCGAAAATCCCACTTCACTTGTTGTGCGCAAAGTAAAAAGGTCACATCCAAATAATGCAAATAGTTGTACTTTTGCCTTAACATTAATTACGATATAACATGCATCGTAGCCAAACCGCATTATTAATAGGTTATAAATTACGATAGTGGGTCCCACCACTATCATTATATTTTTGCTTATTTAATTATTAACATGTACTTTTGCGGTCAAGTCCACTCACGATTGTCGTCTTCCAGATTCCAGGAAGCCTCCATCCAAGTAAAGTGTTTGTGTTGCAGTTATCAATGGTCGTTATCGCAGCAGTATATTCTTTTATATGAAGCTTTTTCCATCCTCCAAAATTGCATGGTACGTGTATGGACATGTTTAGAAAGAGAAGTGGAGAAAGCCGGTGCTAATAACTAATAAAAAGGTAGATTAGTAAAAAATTTAAAATGAGATATTGATATAAATTGTTTGAGCCAAATAAATGCTCATAATATAGGTATCTAGTTATGTACAATAAAAACACATTTAAATATTGCTTTTGTGTAATGTTATCTTATACATATACACATGTAAGGAGATGATTTTCGATAGGTTGAAAGGTATGTGGCAAACAACCTAATCGACTTACGAGTAAAATTTCATCTTAGATTGATGTTAATCTCTCTAGTGCACTATTTCAATCACATCTCATCTATTTTAAATAGGATCAGTGATGAATCAAGAATTTAAAAGATTCTTTAACTTTAGAACCTAAATTTAGAGTACATTTCCTACCATTTTGATCATTGGATTGAATAATCAACGGACTGAATTCGTTATTTGTTTTGTTACCTTGGTAACATGATAAAATAAAACACGTTAAAAAATTGAACTCATTCACTGTTAAATAACGATCGTCCATTCGCCCATAAGAGATCTAAGATCCCATTCACTTGCTGCCCAAAAAGTAAAATGTCACATACAATTAATGTGAATAGTCATACTTTTGCCTAAGCATTAATTACGATATAACATACATCACCGGCAAGCTGCATTATTGATGGGTAAATATTATTAAATGGATCCCACCACTTTCATTATATTTTTTATTATTTAGTTATTAACATGTACTTTTGTGGTCAAGTCCACTCACAATTATCGTCTTGCAGATTTCGAGAAACTTCCATCCAAGTAAAGTGTTTGTGTTGTAGTTATCAATGGTCGTTATTGCAGCAGTATATTCTTTTATGTGAAGCTTTTTCCATTCTCCAAAATTGAATGGTATGTGTATGTGCATGCTTAGAAAGAGAGGTGGAGGAAGTGGGTGCTAATATCTACTAAACAAGGTAGATTAGTGAAAAATTTAAAATAAAATATTGATATAAATGGTTTGAGCCAAATAAATGCTCAAAATATAAGTATTTGGCTATTTACAAAAAAGACACATTTAAACATTGCTTTTGTGTAATGTTATCCTATACATACATATGTAAGGAGATGATTTTCGAAAGGTTGAAAGGTATGTGGCAACCAACCTAATCGACTTACGAGTAAAATTTCATATTAGATTGATGTTAATCTCTCTAGTGCACTATTCCTTTTATCTCTCATATATTTTGAATAGAACCAATGATGAATCAACAATTTAAAAGATTCTCTAAATTTAGAACCTAAATTTAGAGTACATTTCCAACCATTCTGACCATTGGATTGAAAAATCAATGGACCAAATTAGTTATTTGTTTTGTTACCCTGATAACACAATAAAAAAACAAGTTGTTCAAAAATCAAACTCATTCACTGTCAAATAATGATCGACCATTTGCCCGCAAGAGATCGAAGATCTCATTCACTTACTTCCCAAAAGTAAAAAGGTCACATCCAATTAATGTAAATAGTCATACTTTTACCTAAGCATTAATTATGATATAACATGCACAGCAGCCAAGCCGCATAATTAATGGGTATAAATTATGACAATGGATCCCACCACTATCATTATATTTTGCTTACTTAATTACTAACATGTTCATAACTTACAGATTACGGGAAGCTTCCATCCAAGTGTGTGTCTTGCAGTTATCAATGGTCGTTATTGCAGTAGTAAATTCTTTTATGTGAAGCTTTTTCCATTCTCTAAAATTGTATGGTAGGTGTATGGGCATGCTTAGAAAGAGAGGTGAAAGAAGTGGGTGCTGATATCTAATAAACAAGGTAGATTAGCAAAAATTTTAAAGTGAGATTTTGATATAAATGGTATGAGCAAAATAAATGCTCAAAATATAGGTATTTGGTTATTTTCAAAAAAGACACATTTAAACATTGCTTTTGTGTAACGTTATCCTATACATACACATGTATTCGATAGGTTGAAAGGTATGTGGCAAACAACTTGTTAGACATGATATATGCCTTAAAGGCAATTAGGGCGATATGTTGGTAAGTGTATAATTACACTTATTATCATGATAATTTTACACATTAAACACTATAGTTTAAATCATTTTTATACTTCATATAAAAGATTTCATGTGATATGTAGTTGTTTTTTATGCAAATGCAGGTACTAGTTAAATCTTAGAAGTAAAATGATTAAAGTTGGAAATCTATGCAAAAAGAGTGAAAAAGGTGTAAAAAGATGCGTGAAACTTAAGGAATTGGAAAAGGATCGAAGATGTCAAATATCGGTAGAAATCGCAAAGAGGAATCATGTGAAAAAGGCATGTCACGATCGTGACACATATATCGCGGTTGTGACTTGTTAACTTTCACAATAGAAAGCTGCCAACCAAGTATTCACGATCACGACATACATTCACGGTTGTGACCTTGACGGTTTTTTGGTCAACTGTTCTCTTCTTTCAACAACCGGATAAGAACGATCAACCTCCATCAACTATCAAATGAAAAGAAACCTTTTGGAAGTCAACCAATGATGAAAAGGTGCCTTTCCATTATGGATAAGATCAAACCACTTCATCCAATCACAATGAAATGATGCAATCTTTCGAAAATAGACACGACTCTTCGTTTGGATAGATGCTACCCTTCGTACTCTATAAATATGGCTCCAAACTCACCAATTTCGTAGAGAAAGAGGGGATTGTGAGTGATTATGTGTGTGTCATAGTGCATAGTGTATGCATAGATAGAGAGTAAAAATATCTAGATTTCACTACGTTCATAAGTGTTAGCAAGAATATGTATAAGTGATTCGAACCTTATTTCGATCACTAGATTTCTCTAGATATTTGAGCGTTTGTTGTATAAGTGTAATTGCAAATCACTTATCAATAAAAGTTTTCGTTTTTCAATGTTTGTTTATTCGATATTCACAAAGAATAGCATCCTAGCGGAGGTTCTGCACGAGTCGAGACCGAATTCAAAGCAGACGCAGGAATTGCGAGAATTGACGACTCCCATTAAAGAGTGGATATAGTTTGATCAACTTTAGCTTTCACTTGCATACCTTACAACTTTGTTTTACTTTCTACTTATACTTTCTATTACGAAGTTTATGATATGTCTATGTGTCATAATGTGTATTTCGTGTTGAGTCTTTTATATTAATCAAGTTATATGCTTTTGAGTTAACTTTAAGAGTAGTTTTGGGGTTAACGAGATTGTGTATAATCACTATATCTGTAATTATAATGCTGTTTAGTGAGCCAACATTTTTGGAATGGTAACTTGCTAAATATGGCTATGTGAGAGCGACCCGTACTAAGCATAGTAATATTATTATCCAAGTTTATATAATCATCTTAATTCGTTTGCACTAGATTTAGAAAATTCATTTCATGTGTTGCTGTGAGGTGAATAATTGAATATCTAAGTGTCTAGAATCGAATCTATTAAATTAATCTAGTGTACATAATATCTTTGATGATTTTGTATGTTTCCTTTGTTATACTTATTCGTAGGGAATATCTATATACTTTATATCTTCTCTTATCTTTCATACATTTGTCTATCCATCCATCATTCCAATCTTCCAAAATTAATTACATTATTTTCTTTTGTTTCGTTTCTCTTGTTGATCTTTAGAACTGGTTCCTTCCCTGTGGGATCGATATCTTTTAAAACTACATCGTAATTGTATACTTGCAGTGGTCACCATTTTTCTATTTAGATAAGCGGTATTGACAACACCTGTTCGTATTTTGAACTCTTATCTTATCGGTAGGAAAGTGGGAGACAAGGTTTTTGGCTTCTTTATAAAATATAAACCCTCAGAATCAATAGAGTCAAAACCTTGCGAACAAGTTTTGGCGCCGTTGCCGGGGAAGGCAAGTGCGTACCAGAGATCAAATTGCCGAAGATACGGTACATTTTTATAATTATATCTATTTAATTTCTTTCCTAAACTGTATAATTTGTCAATCCTAACTTATATGCAAAAAGATTGTGAAATAATCATTTTGGAGGTGATACGTCATAATATTTCATCTTAATTCTTGACAAATAGAAGATTTTCTTCTATTTTACTCATTCGCGTTTGCGACATATACTCGCGTTCATGAATTTCCTTGTTAAAACATTATGTTTCTTGTTTTTCTTAGTCACGATCGTGACTTGTGATCACGATCATGACTTGTGCGAAAACTACAGTATTTTGGCAGTTTTTCAACAGTTTCTCTCCAACTCTATATATGTAAATGCGAATTATCATAATCCTTCACTTCAAAAATCTAAAATCCTTTTTCTTCAAACAAAAAAATTTGTTCCAAAACCTTGAAAATCATTCAATCCTTTTGCTTTTCAAAACGGTGCCCCCTAACAAATCTAATCTTATTCCTCCTTCAAATCTACAAGAGTGGTATGAAGCGCCTTTTCTAATTTACTCTCGAGAGGAAGGTGATCACTTTGAAACTATCAGAGATGCAAAATTCATGAGTTCCTATATCATTCATAGGAATAGTTTCATTCATTTAGGAATCTATGATAGGGTAATGTATTACCTTAGAATTCTAAATTTCGTTATATATTCCAACATGATCATTGGAAATAATGAAGATAATTGTAAGGATATGTTGATATCGTTAGCATGGACGAATGATAAGATGGATTGTTTAGAATATTGTCACCAAGGGAAGAAGCATAAATTATCGAGGAAAGCACTAGAGAAGAATTTGGGATTCCCTAAAAATTGTTACTACAAAATGCTTCCTGATTGGGATCCGTTACCAACTTAGAATCGCCTTATTGGCCAAGTCGAATACAAACAGGAGTCTACTTATAGCCGGTGGATCCGTGATCCCTGTTTGCTCGCTTTACACTTCTATCTATGTAGTGCGCTGTTTGGTAGGACTAGTTTCGACACGGTCATTCCTGAAGAATTATTTATCTTGGAAGTAGTTTGGAATGGCATACATGTGGACGTATCAGGAATTATGATGGAGATTCTTATGTTTGCCACAATTGATCTTGGTAGGATAGCGTACGAGTGTCGAACTATGGCAAATTTGCTAGGACAAGTTGGGAGAATTCCTTGTGTTGTGGAAGCCTTTACTGACAGAGATGAAATTCTGGAATTAACTACAGAATTTTTCTTCAAGTACGGATTTCTAACTAAATGCATTGGAGAAAATGGGATAACCTATGATTGGAAGTCATAGGATGAGTGAGTAGAAGCCGATAAAAAGTGAGAAAGAGAAATCGCAAGGGAAGAAGGGAATAGTTCAACCATTCTTAGGAGGAAGTTGAATGACATAATGGAAGAATAAGTCTTTATTCATTGCAAGATTAACGACATCCACAATCTAGTGTATGATGCTGAAAGAGATCTGCGAGAGTCACGTTATAAGATTGATAAAATGATTGAATCGCTAACTCCTGAATAGATCATTTTCTTTTCATTTAAGTTTAGAACCTTGTATAATCTTTTCTTTTCATTTATTTATTATTTGTTTGGTATTTGTATGTTTGTTTATTTATCTATTGTTTGTTTGTAATGGTGTGTTAAATATGAAATGAAAATTTTAACAACAAGACGTTGATGTTCAATTTCTATCTTCAACATGACTAATCAAGGTATAAAACAGTAAATATTTATCATTTGTATTTAACAATGTTCGTTTGTGTTTTTGCTTCTAAATTATTTTAGGTACAAGTCTAAAATTTGAAAATTTGAAGAATTAAAGAAGATCATGACCGAGACATTCAACTCGCGCTCGTGACAATTGGTAGTAAACTTTTTATTTCTATTGTGAGGAAGATCAAGATCACGACAATCCTTCACGATCGCGAAAAGTGCAAATTATAACTTTTACAGATCACGATCTGATACATGACATATGGCTAAAACCGCCATTAACGGTTAGTTTTGAGCAATAACGACTATATTGTTAATTATGACTAATTAGAGACCTCTTAAATCTCTATAAATAGGTCTATGTTGAACCCTAGCCACCACAATCTTCAAAAGGCTTACTAAATCTCTGAAAATTCTTCATCTTCAACCTTCAACATTCAAGTTTTTCTTCTTAACCTGTACACTTTAAAACAATCAAGATGCCTTTGAAGAAATCTACAAATAGAAGAGAAAGCCAAACATACCAAAGAGGAGTATGATTGTCCTTTCCCTTTAAGGATAATAGAAGAAGGCAAACGCTTTCAAAAACTTAACAAATTGGATATCACAAGAATGATATTCTTAGATTTGGTCTTCTTAGAAACATTAAATCTCCGTAGAGAGATGGAGGTTTATCTTTTAGCTCTTGGACTCACAAAGTTTGTGGATTTCTGTTTTCTACAAAATCGAGATTGGATTCTAGAATGTCTAGTAAAATTCGACTATGAAGATGCAAGGAGCAAGGTGATTCAATTTCGTAATCAAGGATGACATTACAATGTCACAAGAGAGATGATGGGTGAATGGTTCGGATTCGAAATTGTTAATTCATCAAGTATGATGGATTCTTTTCAACCAAATCGAGTTTGGGTAGAATTATCAGGTAAGAGATTCTTCGATCCCAAAAGTTCTCCTAATAAACTTATTAAGGATGAATGCATTCTTCTTCTCCACAAATACCTTTCCACTTCAGTATTTTGTCGAGTAGAGAATACCAATGTCAAAAAGAAAGATTTATTTGTTCTTTCTAGCGCTTCGTTGAAGCAAAAAGCGGAATTTATGGATTTCATATGGGATATGATGAAGAACAGTTCTACAAGCATGAGGAACAAGATTTGAGCAGCCGAAATTATCACTGCTATCATCTTGGGTGCAAGAGGTGAACTCCCCTATGTCCAACAATCAGGTGAGTATTTTTGCTATATGGATGGAACTTATTTGAAGAATACTGGACTTCTTCAAGAGAACGATGGTGTATATTCTTTCTACTCCTACTCCAACCGCACCAAGAAGCTAATCTTGACTCATGAAGAGTATACCGTCAAACCATCTAATCCAACCGTTAGCCGTCGACATGGAAAAGCTCCGATGCTTGAAGTAGAAGAAGATAAAGAAGAAGAAGAAGAAGATGAAGCTCCAGAAAATTGGAAGGCAAGCATGTAACAAAAATTAGACAATTGCCAAGCGAAACTTGGAGTAATGAAAAGAGACATGAAGATTCTTAAGAAGAATAATAAATCGATGCTTCGAAAATTATTATCTTTCCTTCGAAAATTATTATCTTTCTTTCGAAAAAAAATTTGTCATTTTACTCTTAGTCCCCCAGATTCTCCTTCATAATAGTCGGGTTTAATCTTTCTCCTTTTCTTTACTTTTTCAAATTTTTAGATTAGTTACTAGTTGTTTGTTTTTAATTTTCAATTTTAATAAAATGTTCCACAATGAGGACATTGTGTTCTTTAGTGTGGGGGGGATCATTTGTAAAAATCCCGAAAATCTAAAAAAATAAATAAAATGGAAAAAATCGAAGAATTTGAAAATTTTTCTTGATTTTTATTGTTATTTATACATTATCCATACCTATACTTTACTAACAATTGTCTAAGGTTATTGTGAGTGTTAGGTATTACAAGTTTGATGTTAGTGCAAAATTTGAGCGCATGTTGAAATTCATTGTCAACATTTATCAATTTGGCAAGGATGAGTGGTGAGTAACATTCGAAAGTAACATTCCAAGTAAGTTTCGATTTACATTTCAATGCAACATAATTAGTATAAGTTGTATAGTTTTAGTTTAATGCTACCGATAAGTTTAAGTGGAGTAATATCTAGTAGTATTCTTACTATGAGTTTTATATGCAAATCTCGAATAAGTCGTATAAGTATTGAGTGTGTTTAAAGTGTAGGGAAACTATAGCTATAATACTTTGAAATTGATCAATAAAGGATGAGGGTATTAAGAGTGAAAAATCAAAAGAAAGAGAGGATAACCAATGAGTTATGAAAAAGGTGAGGGTTGGTAAGGAGCAAAAATTGCAACCATTCAATGAGTGAAAAAAGAAAAATAGCATAGCATGAAAAATGGGTGCAAAGTACAAAGTACTTCAAAAACATATGCTTAAAAGAAAAAAAAATGAGAGAGTTGTATGGAGCATAAAATGTAACCACTGAAAAAAGGGGAGAGTGGTATGGAGCGTAAAATGCAACCACTAAGAGTGTTTTAGCATCCTAGGTTACCTAAAATGCCTTGAGAGAAAATTATTCAAAGTATGCTTTCTATATCCTTTATACTTTATACTAAGCCCAACAGAAGGAAATATTCGAGTATGCATATAACGCTTATATGAAGATGTGATTCGGTTGAACCTCCATTATGAGAATGCAACAAGACTATATGAATTGCACATTACTAATTTGTGGGAAATTTTGGACTACTACTTGAATCTTAAGCAACATGGGAATGTGGTACTCACTACAATAGTCTTTCGCCAAATAAGGTACGAACTTGGATAGTTAATTTATGTACTTCTTGAATTTACCTTGAGGACAAGGTAAAAGTTAAGTGTGGGGGTGTGATAAATGTATAATTACACTTATTATCATGATAATTTTACACATTAAACACAATAGTTTAAGTCATTTTTATACTTCATATAAAAGATTTCACGTGGTATATAGTTGTTTTTTATGCAAATGCAAGTACTAGGTAAATCTTGGAAGCAAAATGATTAACGTTGGAAATTTATTCAAAAAGAGTGAAAAATGTACAAAAAGATGCATGGAACTTAAAGAATTGGCAAAGGATCGAAGATGTCAAAGATCGGTAGAAATCGCAAAGAGGAATCATGTGAAAAAGGCATGTCACGATCGTGACACACATATTACGGTCATGACTTGTTAACTTTCACAACAAAAAGTTGCCAACCAAGTATTCACGGTCTTAACATACATTCGCGATCGCGACCTTGACAATTTTTTAGTCAACTCTTCACTTCTTTCAACTTCTGGATAAGAACGATCAACCGCCATCAACAATCAAATGAAAAGACACCTTTTGGAAGTCAACCAATGATGAAAAGGTGCCTTTCCATTATGGACAAGATCAAACCACTTCATCCAATCACAATGAAGTGATGTAATCTTTCGCTAATGGACACGACTCTTCATTTAGATAGACGCAACCCTTCGTACTCTATAAATAGGGCTATAAACTTACCAATTTTGCAGAGAAAGAGGGGATTATGAGTGATTATGTGTGTGTCATAGTGTATAGTGTATGCATAGACAGAGAGTAAAAATATCTAGATTTCGCTACGTTCATAAGTGTTAGCGAGAAAATGTATAAGTGATTCAAACCTTATTTTGATCACTAGATTTCTCTACATAGTCGAGCGTTTGTTGTATAAGTGTAATTGCAAATCACTTATCAATAAAAGTTTTCATTCTTCAATATTCGTTTATTCTATATTCACAAAGAATAGCATCCTAGCGGAGGTTCTATACGAGTTGAGACCAGATTCAAAGCAGACTTAGGAATTACGGGAATTGATGACTCCCATTAAAGAGTGGATACGGTTTGATCAACTTTAGCATTCACTTGCATACCTTACAACTTTTCTTTGCTTTCTACTTATACTTTCTATTTCGAAGTTTATGATATGACTATGTGTCATAATGTGTATTTCATGTTGAGTCTTTTATATTAATCAATTTATATGCTTTTGAGTTAACTTTAAGAGTAGTTTCAGGGTTAACGAGATTGTGTATAATCACAGAATCTGTGATTATAACACTGTTTAGTGAGCCAACATTTTTGGAATGGTAACTTGCTAAATATGGCTATGTGAGAGCGACCCATACTAAGCATAGTAATATTGTTATCCAGGTTTATATAATCATCTTAATTCATTTGCACTAGATTTAGAAAAGTCATTTCATGTGTTGCTCTGCGGTGAATAATTGAATATCTGAGTGTCTAGAACCGAATCTGTTAAGTTAATCTAGTGTACGTAATATCTTTGATGCTTTTGCATGTTTTGTTTGTTATACTTGTTCGTAGGGAATATCTATATACTTTTTATCTTCTCTTATCTTTCTTACATTTGTCTATCCATCCATCATTCCAATCTTTCAAAATAAATTACATTATTTTCTTTTATTCCGTTCCTCTTGTTGATCTTTAGAACTGGTTCCTTCCCTGTGAGATCGATATCTTTTAAAACTACATCGTAACTGTATACTTGCATTGGTCACCATTTTTCTATTCAGATAAGCGGTATCAACAACACCTGTTCGTATTTTGAACTCTTATCTTATCGGTAGGAAAGTGGGAGACAAGGTTTTTGGCTTCTTTATAAAATATAAACCCTCAGAGTCAGTAGAGTCAAAACCTTACAAACATATGTCTTTATTAGCTATAATGTACAAACATTTTTTAATTATTAATAATTATTAAAGGCATTTTGGTATTTATCAGTGCTTCCTTTTTATTTGTATCTCGCTAGTATCATATATATATTTGGATACGTATATGCGCATTGATGAAAACAAAGCCCGTGACAAATTCATAATGTAAAAGTGCAAGGACATAGTGGGAGCTATGTCGAGAAAGAACTGCACTTACGCATTACTATGAATAATCTAAATATCCATAGTCATAATTCCATTGAGACTAGACATCAATGGAGTGGATAGACTAGCATGTGTAGGCTTACTCCTTAGATCAGTTCCAAGCGACCGATCTCACGAGCTGAAGGTGGTACCTTGAGTTAACACATGAATGTATTCGGGTAATACATTGGAGACCGCTATAAGATAGACACTCAGAAACAATTATATCTATGTGTTGGTGTCATGTCTTATTGCAGTAGCAATTTGAGTATCCTCAAACCTGAGATACCGGTTACCTTATGTAGGAGTTGCTATACTTTGGGTCATACTTATTCATACCCTAGCGATTAGGATGACACGGGTGATTACGGGTATAGCGATGATCACATGTTGGTAAGCTGTTTAGTCAAGATGGGATCCATCGCTCTTGATATAGTAATATAATGGAGATGTACCTTAGGGCCCCTTGTTGAAGTAACACACTCATAAACCTCTGATCAGAGTATACAATTGATGGAACGGGTTTCTGTTGGTCCGTAAATAGGCTAATAACGATAGTAGAGGGGGGTGAATGCGTTATCTTGGTTACTTTTAAACTTTTCGGATTTTATATGCGTGTTGAGTGCAATATAAAACTATATAAACTGCTCAGCTTTGCTGGCACGGTTTATCTTCAATTCTTAACAGAGTAATACTTACTCAGCACAGATTGGAAAATACGCAAGTAAGTGAATGAGAGAGAGATGAATGAGCAGATTACTGGTAAAGAAAATCGCTTAGAGTTGGAAAGATTACACCTAAAATTTTATCCTAGTTCAGCACCTAGCCTACCTCTAGTTCCCCGGATACCGTCTCCAAGCTTTAATCTACTAGTGATTCATTCCTTCAATAGGCGGAGAAGCCTTTACAACGGGTAGACGTGATTATAGAATGTACCTTTCTTTCTAACTACCACTCAACTCAATTTGGGTACCCTTCCCAAACTGACACTTAGACTTTAAATAAGAATGCGAACTGAATTCAACTAATAAAAATGTTGAATCCTTACAACGTTAATCTAAGTTTCTCTCTATTACAAACTGATAAGACTATTGATATTTGCTTGGTTGCTTGCTATGGAATTTCTTTGGAAGCAGAAGAAAATTGCGCAGAGTTTTTGCTCTCAAGAAATTTGTTGTGATTCACCAAGTTTGAACATCTGCATCATTCTTCTATTTATATTGTGAAGCTCTGAGAAGTTGCTGTTGCAAACTTTACGAGATCACTGATCTTCAATTTCTCATCTCTTTAATCTTTTAAATCTTTCCATTAGAGATAGATTCCAAGACGTTTAGAGATAGGAATTTGAACGTTGAGGCATGATAAAATTCCATTGACAAATTCTGGTTTATCTTCAAGCAATCTGGATTTGAGAGAGGCGTGTTGTATTGCAACGTGGAGTCTTATCATTGGATGACATTGCTAATGTTGGCAGAACCATGTGGAGATACTTGAGATGCGGTGCATAACAGACATTTCATTTACTTAGACTATAGCAAGGAATCTCTAACAGGTGTACTGACATTTTTTACGTTGAGAGGACTACATGAATCTTTCTCAATTTCAGCGCCTTTTTAGCCTGAAAGATACTAAGAGAATATTTCATTCCATCACGGATATCGTTATTAGCACATGTCACTAAGTGTCTACGTGTCAAATGAAAATGTGATTTTAATTTAAGTAAAAGCATGAACTCAGCATGAGCTGAGTGAGGTAATTTCCAAACTATGTTATACTCAGCATTCAATCAGCTTTTCTTACTCTAAGTCATCACTTAATTAAGTATCTAACAGTACTGAGTTATTCTCCCTTGAATAAACTCTAGTTAGCCTTATTAATTAAGAGTTTACTTAGTATTCAATTAATTTAACTATCCTGGTCAGTTTGCTATTTCCAAAACTACTCAGTACTGTGAAGTAATATTAACTTGGGTTCAACACTCTCCCCCATTTTAAACAGATAGCAAACTAGGTAGTAGAAGAAGTTAATTGAATAAATAGTTTAGAGATTATAGAATACCTGAAAGCGATGTAAGAATTCCCTTGTGCTGAGTGACTTTCCTTAGTCAACTTGAGCTCCCCCATACTGAGTGAGTCTTCTATAAGTGGCTCAGCTCCCCCATACTTCGAGGATATCTTCTTGATTTGGGACTTTATCTTACTTCAGCTTATCTTCTAGAGGTTGGTCTCTTATATATTTTCCTGTATCACATGGTTAAATGTACAGCAGAAAACATACACAGTATAAGAAGTTAAGAAGATCTTAACTTGAGGTAGGAACTTGTATTTACATTAATTTCAAAAAGAATAACTTAGTTAGTACATAAAACATATCCTGAGCTAAGATTGCAGTGTTGTCATATTACAAGTTCTACATCACTAGGAACATGGCCTATTCTATCTTTTATATGCTAAGTGGGAAGATCTTGCAGTCTTGTTCTTGTTGGATGGATGCATAGGATGAGAATGCCTTGGAAGAGAACCCTTGTTAAGATTTGTTGTTCTGAGTGCATCTTTAGCTACCTTCTCCCCCTTTGCTATCTAACCTTGAATAATTTGATCAAGATAGACATTGAAGTCGTCGAGTGCAGCTTGGAAGCTCTCTTGCTGGTCAATGATTGCTAGGGAAATCTCTTGCTCCAATTGCTCCTTTCCTTTGGTTGAGAGAAAGTCTTGGCCATTCAGCTCACTGTGAAGAAGATTATGGCAGTGAGTGAGATGAGCTATCTAGTCGAAGCCTTGACTGGCAAACTATTGAAAAAACTGAAGAAGACCACGGAAGTCAGTTCTAGTCAGTGTAATCTTCAGCTAAGCCTCAATGTCAAGTAGCTTTAGACCAAAGGATTTGATACTCTTGGAAGTGTATTCGATATCTTTGCTGTCCAGATTTCCCACTCTTTGTAGCATGTCCACCATATTCGTCAGATCTTCCACCTTAGACTTAATGACGTTCAGCTTTATGTGGAGATTCATTCCAGTCTCAGGGTAGAAGGCTTTAGATGGGGGCACACTAGGCCTAGGCATGTGAGGAAATATCTATCCCATCGCAGTTACAAGAAACTTCTATGAAGAAGAAACTCTCTCTAAGATGTGATCACTGACCTCTCGCTGAATGGTGTCCATCTTGGCATGGAGAGGGTCAAGATCAATTATAGGGGCTTTGTCTAGCTTTCTGGAGATATACTTGAGGAGCTTGAGGACTTCATCCTACTTATTGTCATGAACAAGCAAGAACCTTAACTCGGATTCTACCAACTTTGCTATATTATGGCTCACATCCTTGATAGATGCTACCTCCTTTGAGACTTCCTCGATCTTGTGATCGGTTAGCCTCTTTATTTTAGCCTGCTCCTTACCAAGCTCATGGATCTGTATCACTTGAGTAACCATATTGGTACTCAAGAGACTCAGCTACTCAGTAGCAGCGTCTACACTTCCCTTTATCTTTCCTGCGACAACATTCGCTAGTACAGTAGACGTGGGGATAGATGCCGTGGCTGCCCCAAGCTGGGCTGTAGAGTCCATTAACCCATTCAGGATTAGGACCGTCTTATCTACCAAGCTTTTGGCACTCTCTTTTGCCAAATGATTTCGAATAACCAACAAGCTTCCTTGGATCCTCTCAAACTCCTCGAAGTATAGAGAGTCTATAGGTGCACTTGTGTGTTGTTCGAATTTAGACAAATTCGCCTTAGGTCTGGACGATAATTTCATCAATTCTTGAGCAAGTAGTATTTTGCCTACTGCTCCATCTAACTCAACATTAGTCCTGAGCGTAGGAAATTGCTTTCTAGCTAACTCATGGATCTATGTCAAGAAGGATGCATCCGCCTTTGCTTGCTTGCTGCTAGGTTCAGGTGTGTCACTAGCTATAAAATTTTCCTCAGCATTCTGACCTCTTACTGTTTCCTGCTAAGTGGAGTTCTCAGCATTAGGAACTTCCCTAACCAGAGGGGTTAAGGGGGTTGAGGATGGGTTTAAAGAAGAAGTAGAATTAGAGAAATGTATAGGTTTGAATTTGGGTTTGAGTGGAATAGAAGGTACAATGGTGCTACAAGAAACAGTTGGTTATTGAGAATGTACAAGAGAAGGGATAGGAGAATTATGTACTGGAGAAGGAAAAGAATCTTGGCTGTTAGAAGATGAAGAGATTGGAAGTGGGGAATTTACATTGTTAGAAGAAGAGGGAGAGGTGGTTTTTTGTGTTTAAGGATCTACATGAGTAGAACCTGAGTGAGTAGAAGGATTTACTTAAGAAGGTTGTGAAGAATTTACAAGAGAAGGAGAGGGGGTGGGATTTTTAGAAACCTCTGGGTTGGCTGTTTGATCCAAGGATAGATCAGCCTGAGGTTGCTCATGTTGAGGAGCAGATTCCTCAACATGAGTGAACTGGGGAATGGGGATGCTAGCATCCTGAGGATTGGACTCCTCAGAGAACTGGATAATGGGTTTTCTAGCATCCTCCTCATTGCTTACCACCTGCTCATTTTTCTACAGAGGCTTTGTGGTAGCATAACGCTTTCGTTAAGTACCCTTTAACTTGGTAAAAACTCCTTGAATGTTCTCAGCAGTGTTAGACGCATCCTGGTCCACTACCTTGTATTTCTTAGCCTCGCCCTGCTCCTCAGTTTCTTCTAAGACAACCATTTTATGCTTCTTTTGACGAAGGATTCATTGGCCTCAACCTCTATCTCTTTCTCCTCAGCTTGCTACTCAGCTCTCAGTTTAGCCTCCACTTCCCTTTGAGTGCAGGTTTTGGCTTTCATCCTTCTTCGTTGGTGCTGAACAGGAGCTTCATTGGACTTGGCTGGACTCTTCCCCTTGGCCTTAAAGGAAGCAGCCTGCTGAGCTGTAGAGGAGGAGGTAGGGATCTTCTCTAGTATGCTGGAGATGGGGACTTCATCAGAATTGGTATCCTCCTCATAATCCACCATTAACTGATACTCGTCCTCCTTGCTTATATCCACAGGCAACACTGTCGATACGTACTTTAACTTACGCTTATATTGTGCCTTTGAGTGCCTAGCATGGACCTGATTGTAAGCCAGTCTGCTGAAGTAGGATATTTCAAGTATCCTTTTCACTGGCAGAATTGAGTTACTGGACTCCCTCAGAAACTCACCCAAATCGACTTTCACTGCCCTCATTATCTTGATTATGAGGTATCCATAATGATAGACAATAGCAACTTTGGTCAAGTGATGAAGAATCATCACAGGCTAGTTAAGTTTCTTACCCTCCACCATATGTAGACCACACAGTGCTCGAAATAAGTGCAGCTAGTCAATGAGCCAAACTTGGGTAGCAGCAGCTTCACCACCAGCTCATGGTACATCCTTACTGGCCATGACATCCCACTAGTGGCAATCTCCCCTGAACCGTAGTTTTCTGGGGGTTCCCAATCTTCGGGGATGATGACATTGTCTTCTTCACCAGATTTGTGAAGCTGAGTGCTTGAATGAGGCATGTTTAAAATGCTGGCAATCAGCCTTGAGAAGATGAGGATGAACTTACCCCCAAAATGCATTAGCAAGACATCACTAATGCCTTCAATGGTGTATAGGTTAGAGTAGAAAGCCCTAATGAGTCCTGAGATGGCTGGACCCTCCATTTTCAGAAAAGATCTAAGGTGCTGTTGCTTGATGACTCTATGCATGGTCTTGTTTAGCAGCAGCCCTTCATAGTTAACTTCATAGACTGGATCAAAGTCCAAGTTATTCTCCCACTCAAGCTTCTCAAGGCGGGTTTCTTCGTCAAGTGTTATCTTCTCTATTTTACCTCAAGAATTCACAATAATCTTCAATGTAGTGGTTGCCTTGATTCTGAAAGTGGTTTTAGTTCTTGCCATTTCAGAAATTTGAGAAGAATTGAAAGTAGAAGAGATTAGGGTTTGAGTGCTCTAAAGAATCAAATTTGCAGAAAGCAAGTGTCCCATTTCCTCAACTATTCAACTTTTAAATGACAATCTCAGTGTCTGATTGAAAATGTATGATATGATGGACATCTAATGAACCACCTCAGTAAAACGGTGAGTTTATAAGAAAATGGTTCTACTTCAAGCATGCGCATTTTGAAAAATGTCGAAATATGAAATTTAACCGTGAATAGTAACTCACGCCATTTCTTCAAAAACTTGACTGTGTTATCCACAAGTCATCTCATGCTTGATCTCCAACACTTAGCCAAATTTTTTGAGATTTTGAGATTTCTTTTTCTTCATCATGGATTCGCCATACCAATTAATTACCTCAGTACACAAAATTGTTCTTTTGGCAATGGCTTGGTGAAGATATCAGTATGATGTTCCTCTGATGGAACATATTCCAGCTTGACATCTCCTCATAGCACATGATCTCTAATGAAGTGATGCCTAATGTTGACATGCTTTATTCTCCCATGTTGAACTGGATTCTTAGATAAATCAATTGCACTCTTGTTATCACAAATAACTTCAAGACAATTAGACTTAATGCCATAATCTTCCAGTTGCTGCTTTATCCAAAGTAATTGTGCTATGCAACGTCCTGCTGGCATGTACTCAGCTTCAGCTATACTCAGCGTGATGGAAGTTTGCTTCTCACTATACCAAGAGACAAGACACTCTCCAAGGAAATGACATCCTCCTGCTGTACTCTTCCTGTCGAGTTTGTCTCTTCCATAATCATCATCTGTGAATCCCCTAGGAGTGAAATACCGAACTACTAGGATACCATAAACCTGCTTCAATTGAGCTTTGCAAGTACCTGAGAATTCTCTTCACAATTTCAAGATGAGATTCTCTAGGATCAGCCTGATAATGAACACAGTAGTATACAATATACTGTATATCTGGCCTACTAGCAGTGAGATAAAGAAGAGAACCGATAATTCCTCTGTATACTGGTTTACCAGCTTGATCTTTACTCAAGATAGTATTTATAGCCATAGGAGTGGACATTGGCTTTGAATGTTCCATATCAAGTTTCTTCAGGACTTCTCTTGCATACTTGGATTGACTTATGAAAATTCCATCCTCAGTTTTCTTGATTTGAAGACCAAGAAAGAAATTGAGCTCTCCCATCATAGACATTTCGAACGCTCTCTTCATTTGCTTGCTGAATTCCTTTCACAGCTTCTCATCAATTACTCCAAATATAATATCATCAACGTATATTTGGACTAGTAACACATCTTCTTTTCTTCGCCTGATAAATAGAGTTGCATCTGCTTTTCCTCTTTCATAGCCTTTGCTGATCAAGAAATTGGTCAACCTCTCATACCAAGCTCTTGGAGCCTGCTTCAATCCATAAAGAGCTTCTTCAGTTTGAAGACATGTTCAGGATTCTTTGCATCTTCAAAGCTTGGAGGCTGGCGAATATACACTTCTTCTTGAATGAATCCATTCATGAAAGAACTTTTAACATCCATTTGAGATAATTTGAAGTTCATATGAGATGAGAAAGTTCAAAGGATTCGAATAGCTTCAAGCCGAGCTACATAAGTCTCATCATAATCGATTCCTTCTTGCTAATTGTAGCCTTGAGCAACAAGCCTGGCCTTATTCTTGACAATAATGCCATCTTCATCAAGCTTGTTCTTGAAAACCCATTTGGTGCCAATAATTAATTTTCCCTATAAGCTTAGGAACTAGATCCCAAACATCATTGCGCTTGAACTGATCCAATTCCTCTTGCATTGCGATCATCCAATAATCATCTCCTTCTGCATCTTCAAACTTCTTGGGTTTGATTAGTGAAATTAAGGATAGATGACTCATCATCCTACTGAGCTAACCTCACGTCATCACTGGATTATGAACATCATTAACTATGCTATTTAGCGGATGGTTGCGATGAACTCTAATCTCTCTAGGAAGACTCGAATCAACTGCTAGAGGATCGATAATTGGGTTCTGTGGTGGAGGTTGATCTTTTCCATCATTGAAATTTATAGAATGATCATCAACACCATCTTTGGCTTCCTCAGCTGGTGGATTCTGTGCTGAGTTGGGTAGCACAGCTTGTGGCATACTGAGTTGATTTGAAAACTGAGGGACTCCTTCATTTTCATCAAATGGACGTCTTTCTGCAATGTTAGTGTGAGCATGGGATTTTGTACCAGCTTGCACGTTCAATGATGATAGCTTTCTCAGGATTTTATCCTTAAATCACACAATTTTCGAGTATCCTGATGCATCCGAATGGGAATCCTCGTCGTCTCAAAATTCAAACGGATGTTTTTAATCAAATTATTTAATTTTATTCAGATATTAATTAAAAAGATATAAAATACATAAAACATGATAGAAAACCAGATCCGGGGGCCCACATCGTCGAAGGCGGGTGAGGCGAACCTCGCAAAAAAGGGTTCGGTAAGGCTAGCCTCGCCAAGTTTTGGTGAGGCATGAGCCTCGCCAAAGGGCTTCGCGAGGCTGCCTCACCAAAGCCTTTGGCTAGGCATGGCCTCGCCAAACTTTAGCGAGCCACATGGACTCGCCAAAGTCCCTATGAGGGGCCTCGTCGGACTTTTTTTTCCGGCCAGACCCCTTGCAAGAAAATCTTACATTTTTTGGGATTTTCCTATAAATGGTCGGGTCATTTTCGATAAAATGGATCTTGAAAATTATCAGATAAAATAGAGCTTTAAAACGACTTTAATTTCCAAGAATAAGACGAACTGTTTTTTGGACATCCTACACAATTTTTTACCGAAACATAAAGGACGAGAAGGATTTTCAACTGCCAATCGGATATCTTCGAAGTGGATTCATTCCGTAAGGGTAAGCCTCTGAGTTCCTAGAACTGCAATCCTCGTGCTTTCAGTGTTTAATTTATTCTTCTGATTTAATCTGTAAACCTAGAATTTTTATCATTTTATTTTATTTCAACTGTTGTAATTCTTCTTCATCTTTTTCTTTATTAAAAGAAGATGTATGTTAGAACACCCCCACGAAGGGAATAAAACAAATTCCCGGATAACAGCCCTCACCAATTTACCATGCGAGCAATTTCATTAATTAAAATGAGCAACCAACGTGCTAATAAAACGAACTGTCTTATTTAAATAACAAACACAATATCGCGATTGATTTTTTTTAGGCCACACGGGCCTCACTAAATTCAAAATCGAACATACATGTTATCCCCTGTGCTAACCTTTGTGGATGCAGGTAGATTAGGATTAGATGTATGTTTAGGATTTTAATTTTCCTTCGGGTATCGTAATTTTCAATTTTTTGGGAAATGTAATTAATAGGTTAGCGGGCGGTTTTATCCCCCGATTTTTTGAAATCCTTGTAATTTTACTTTCCACATTTACTTAATGCTTTATGGATGGTTTATTTTTTTGCTTTGTGGATGGTTTATTTTACAAAACGTGAATCATGCATTTAAAATCAAAAACGACCTAAGTGCGAATATGCACGATTAAAATAACACGGTTTTCTGTAGATGTAATTTAATGTGATCCAATGAGAAATAAACAACTTATCTCAGACCCGAATCTCTGTGTCTTAGTGGGCCATGCCCCGGATGTTAAGCCTCACAGGACTCTAATTCCTGGAAAGAGCTAATCCAGGTGGTGACTCCACACTAAGAGACGGCGGATTCGGGTTCGAACCGATCTAAAAAACATTTTCACTTTCTCTTTTCAACCTTTTTCCCAGGTCCCCAGCCCGGCGCATCTTTTTCCAAACACCCCGATGGACCGCGCCTATGAAATCGCGCTCTCTCGGCCCACCACTCCATGTTGCCCTCTCACAGTGGCGACTCTGTTAGGGATTTTTCTAAACTTATTTTTTAAAAGGTTTTAGATTTTGGATAAGTGTCGAAAATTATTGATCACATTATTCAGTTTTCTCTTAATTTTGACATATTCATTATAACACATTGCAGTAAAAGGGATTAGCCCATAAGTCTAAGGTACCCCTATTACCGCAAAGCTTTCTCTTGTACTAATATGCCTCCCTGAGAAAAGATAAGTACTTGAGCGAGTGGAGCACTTGTTGCCATATCGCATGTACCTCCCTCATTAGAACCTATTTAGGGAGAGGCTTGGAGTGTATTTTAGTGCAACAAGAACCTTCTACATCAGCAACCCATTTATAAACCCTCAAAATCTACATGCATAGACTCCTCTAAAAGGCCGGCTCGCTTGACATATATTCTTTATGCCTTATTGTTAGTTGAGTATCCTAGAAAGATACCTTCATCAAACTTAGGATCAAACTTTCCTAATTGTTCTTTGGTGTTAAGAATATAGCACTTACAACCAAAAGATCTAAGATGACCAATCTTAGGCTTGCACCCTCGCCAAAGCTCATAGGGTGTTTTTTCAAGATTTGGGCGAATTAAAACCCGATTCAAGGTATAACATGCTGTGTTAACAGCTTTTCCCCAAAAGTATTTTGGTGGATTGTTATCACTCAACATGGATTGAACCATCTCAACTATTGTCTTATTCTTCCTTTCTACAACCCCATTTTGTTGAGGCGTATTAGGAGAAGAGAAGTTGTGGTCAATGCCATATGCTGAATAGAATTCTTCGAAATGTAGATTCTTGAATTCACATCCATGATCACTTCGGATTTTAGAGATTTTATGTCCTATTTCATTCATTATGTGGTTACTAAGCTTGATAAAAGATTCATAAATCTCATCTTTGCTACTCAGCAAGATTACCCATGTGAATCTCATGAAGTCATCTACTACCACCAGAGTGAACCTCTTACCACCCAAGCTCATTGGCTGAACTAGGCCGAAAAGATCTAGGTGAAGTAATTCCAAGGTCGCTTAGTTACTACGTGATTTACTGATCTAAATGATTTCTTAACTTGCTTACCAAACTGATAAGCAGAGCAAAGTTTATCCTTTTCAAAGCTGATACTGTGTAACCCCACAACTAATTGCTTTTTGGCCAGTTTGGATAGAATTTTCATACTAATATGACTCAACCTTCTATGCCAAAGTCATGAATTATCCTCCTTAGATACAAGATAAACGTTAGTGAAGCCAGGGGATAAATCAACCATATAAACATTATTGATCCTAGGAGCAAAGAGTATAGCTGAGTCAGTCTTACAATCAATTACTGAGCATCCTTCTAAGTCGAATATAACCTTTCTGCCTTTGTCGCAGAGCTGGGCTACACTGAGCAAATTGAACTTCAAACCTTTGACAAGAGAAACCTCTTCGATTGAAGGAGAGACACCAACAGTGCCACAGCCTACAATCTTGCCTTTCTGGTTATCTCTAAAACTGACACTTCCATTTCTTTTGCCCTCCAATGAGATGAACTGATCTTCATCTCCTATCATATGCCTTCAGCATCCACTATCCAAATACCACATTCGAGAGTCATTATCGGATCTAAGGTTCACCTGCAAAATAATTACGCTTTCTTAGGTACCCATGCTTTCAAGCTGGGTCCTCCTTTATTAGTAGTGCTTAAGTTTGTCCAATCGTACTCGTCATAATAACCATTTTTATACCTACACATAAATGTGGCATATCCAGCTTTCCCACAAAACCTGCACGCCATTTTTGGTTTGGGCTGGCTCACTTTCTTCTATTTAGAGGAATTCTTCCTCTTAGAATTGAGAGTTTGGTTACTCTGAGTTTAATTGTTAGCTGGAGGAGGAAGCTCTTTCTTCCTTAAATTTGTTATCTCAGCAGTCAACTCATCTAATTGCTTAGTGAGCTTACTGATAGAACACTCTTGATATTCAACCTTTTCTTGAAGAAAGCGGATATCAAGCGATAAGGAAGAATTAGCATCTTCCAGATCGTCACTTCTTATCACTATCTCTTTGATGTTTTTCATTGATTTATTAGTCAACTTCATAACATCAAAGAGAGCTTGGGTGAATTCTTCCTTAGATAAAATAATTTCAGGGTGTACTAAGCTTGAGGAGCTTTTCCTTTATCACTCTTAGCTTCAGAGTTGACAGTGGAGTGATCTTTACCAGAGGTAGATACTGAGCCTTCGCCTCTATCTTCAATCGCCATTAAGCAGAGATTGGCCTAATCAGTAGCTTCTTCATCAGATGATGAAGATTCTTCTGAGTCATTCTAAGTGGCAGCAAGTGTCTCATTTTTCTTGGAGAATCTCTTCTTGATCCTGTCCTTCCTCATCTTTGGATAACTAAACTAGATGTGGCCTTTCTCTCCACACTCGAAGCACTTGATATCTTTACTATGCTCCTTCTTCGATCCTTCCTCAGCTCCACACCAGAGCTGAGTTAACTTGATTTTACTGGGAAACATCTTCTTGCTGTTGAACTTCCCATCCTTCTTAATGAAGTGTTTGAAACTCCTAGTCAAAAGGGCCATTTGCTCATCAGAGTCACAGTTAGTGGACTCATCTGATGAATCTGCTTTAAGGATAATGGCTTTGCCCTCCTTGCCCTGATTCCTCTTGGAGTCATCTGCGTATTTCCTCAGAGACATCTCATGAGTTATCAAGGTACCTATCAGCTCATCATAGCTTTAGGTCTTAAGATCATGAGCCTCCTTGATAGCTCTCTTCTTGGAATCCCACTCTACTGTAAGAGTGCGGAGAATCTTCTTGATGAGCTCTTCCTCGCTGAACTCTTTTCCAAGCCTCTTTAGTTCACATCCTAAGATCCTGTTGAACTCAATAAGATCTAGCGCACAATGTAAGTAATTGATCACTACGGCATTCTCCTTGATAAGCCTCAGATCAGCGTCATAGTAATCCTCTAGATCTACTGGGACATGCACATCGTTCCTCATGATAGTGGTAACTCTAGGACCAAGCTCAATTGCGAGCCAAGCCTGCATGCTTTGCGAGTGGATGAAATTTTTCATTCTATTTTTTTAGAATGTATAGTGATTACCATCAAAGAGAGGTGGTCTAGTAACAGACATTCCCTCTTTAAGGAGAACTGTTTGACCAGAACCCGAACTAAGGTTATTATATGCCATTTATGGATCTAACTCAAGATGATTAGTCTAGAATATGAGCAACTACTCTGATACCACTTGTTGGTTCATAAATAGGCTAATAACGACAGTAGAGTGAGGGGTGAATGCGTTATCTTAGTTACTTTTAAACTTTTTATAATTTATTCGCCAAGTTCAGATTTTATATGCATGTTGAGTGCAATATAAAACTGTATAAACAGCTCAGCTTTGCTAGCACAGTTTATCTTCAATTCTTAGCTGAGTAATACTTACTCAGCACAAATTAGAAAATAAGCAAGTAATTGAATGAGAGAGAGATGAATGAGTAGATTGCTGGTACAGCAAATCGTTTAGATTTAGAACGATTACACCTAAGATTTTATCCTGGTTCGACCCCTAGCCTACCTCCAATCCCCGGATACCGTCTCCGAGCATTAATCCACTAGTGATTCGTTCCTTCAATAGGTGGAGAAGCCTTTACAGCGGGTAGACGAGATTACAGAAAGTACCTTTCTTTGTAACTACTGCTCAACTCAGTTTGGGTACCCTTCCCAAACTGATACTCAGATTTTGAATAAGAATGCGAACTGAATTCAACTTATAAAAACATTGAATCCTTACAATGTTAATCTAAGTTTCTCTTTATTACAAACGGATAAGACTATTGATGTTTGCTTGATTACTTGCTGTGGAATTTTTTTGGAAGCAGAAGAAAATTGTGTAGAGTTTTTGCTCTTAAGAAATTCGTGGTGATTCACCAAGTTTGAACATCAGCTTCATTCTTCTATTTATACTGTGAAGCTTTGAGAAGTAGTCGTTATCAATGTTATGAGATCGTTGATATTCAATTTCTCATCTCTTTGATCTTTTAAATCTTCCCGTTGGAGACAGATTCCAGGACGTTTAGAGATAGGAATTTGAACATTGAGGCTCGATAAAATTCTGCTGACAAATTCTGGTTTATCTTCAAGCAATCTGGATTTGAGAGAGGCACGCTATATTGCAACGTGGAGTTTTCTAGTTGGATGACATTGCTGACGTTTGCAGAACCGCTTGGAGATACTTGATACGCGGCGCATAACAGACATTCCGTTTACTTGGACTGTAGCGGGAAATCTCTGACAGTCGTACTAACATTTTTAACGGTGAGAGGACCACATAAATCTTTCTCAATTTCAACGCCTTTTTAGCCTGAAAGATACTAAGAGAATATTTCGATCCATCACAAATATCGTTAGTAGCACATGTCGTTAAGTCTCTACGTGTCAAATGAAAACGTGCTTTTAATTTAAGTAAAAGCATGAACTCAGCATGAGCTGAGTGAGGTAATTTCCAAACTATGTGATACTCAACATTCAGTCAGCTTTTCTTACTCTAAGTCATCACTTAATTAAGTATTTAACAATACTGAGTTATTCTCCCTTGAATAAACTCTAGTTAGCCTTATTAATTAAGAGTTTACTTAGTATCCAATTAATTTCACTATCCTGGTCAGTTTGCTATTTCCAAAACTACTCAATATTGTGAAGTACTATTAACTTTGGTTCAATAGTTTCTAGTTAATCAAGATACAAAATCGCTGAGTGGTGTTCTTTCTGAACAAGTGTAATTCCAGGATAACTACGACTATTACATGAGCTGACACTTAATCTAAGCTCAATAAACTGGATGGTACTTAACTTGATGGAAGGAGTGTATTATACTATTTACTACTGTAGAACAGGATCAAGTCACAGGCACGTGACATTCCAAGTATCAGGGGATCATACGCCTTTACTAGAAAGCCCATTTGATCTTCTAGCGCTATCGGATTTCATAACAATCTTGAACACTGAGCCTAAAGGTTCCCGGGTAGGAAGCCAAGTTTAGGTTAACCTCTAGCGGCTCTATACTTTAGGATCATATGAGTTCACACACTTTGGGTCTTTATCGGACAATGTAAAGAACCTATGGACTAGGTCTATGCCGAAAATATAAGTTGTGAAATCTATGAGAGGAATTATTAATTGATTTAATCGAATTAATAATTCAAAGAAATAATGAAAAGATAGGGAAAAATAGTAAAAGCAAGCAAGGGAATTTTCCTGTTGTAAGTGGGCCCCGAAAAGAACACGGGTTGTTTGAGGTGGGTCTCGCGTGACTGCCCCGCGAGCTGAAAACCTCACGGGCCGCTAGTGCTGCCCATGGTAGCGCTTGTGCGGGCTTGTAGCAGCAAGCCTGCACTAAGCTTGGGCTTGCAACATGCTAGGGCTTCCCTCAAGTGGCACGTGGGTCAACCCGCGGGTCACCATTACCCACGTGGTTGACCCGCTATACATGGGATGGGTTTATCCCATCCCATGTACAGTTAGAGGGGAAGTTTAACACTCCCCTTTTTTTTCCCTATAAATAGGCTTTTAAAGCCTCATTATTAAAATACATACCAAAAAGCTTTAAGCTTATTTTCTCTTTGATTTATTTCTCTTATTTTATTGTGCAAGATCCTCCACGAGTTTCTCCAAACAATTTGAAGAGTTCTTTTAGAAGGCTCTAAATTTAAGCGAGTCTTCTATTTCTGATTTTATGGTTGATTTACAAGTAGTCTAGCAACTGCTATTAATCGACAAGTTCTACCTCTTCGAGGTTTTGGTTGGTGAAGATCCATGTGAATCAAGTCATAGAGGCTCTCCTATTTTAGAAGCTAGTGCTATCGGAATTGCTCAAAAGGGAATGCCGCAACCAAAGAGAGATCAAGCACGCATCAACTAGTAATTCTTTAACCTTTTAAATGCTAGGTTTCTTTTATATGTTTTATAAACCTAAAAGCATCTATGAAAATTTTTAACCTAGATTATAACAATTAAGGCATGCTTAGGAGATCCTTAAGTTAATTTTAAGTTTTTGAAATTCCGCCTTGCTGTCTATGCATGTTCAATTACTGTCTTGATTAACTAACAGTGGTATCAGAGCCCGCCTTATGCTATGCATGATTGATTGTAATGTGTTAAAATGTAATTTTCTATGAATTGCTAAAGTATGCTATGCATAACTTACGTTTGAATTCATATTATAGAAAATGATATGATAACTAGATTACGGTTTTGATCAAACTTAGTCTAGGTGATTATCATATAAAATTAGTAATGTTTTACTACACGTGTAAATGCTTTAATTAAGGGTCATCCAGTACTTCACTTAATTAAAGAACGAAATCTTTAAATCATAATTATCCGTGGTATACAGAATCAAAGTGCCCGTTGTAATTTGGAAAGGAATGGACAAGGCTGCTCATTCACTTCAAGGGGGCCTCTCCTACCTAGAAATTATCATCGGTATTAGATTCAAGTATACCCAAGGGATGTTTATGACTTAGTCGATTTCTAGTATGGGAATTTATTCCGCTTATGGTTTTACAAACGTGGTTTAAGTTGTTAATATTGAAACACATAGACATAGGTGCAAAAACTTAAACATAGACCTTGTTTGTTTTGTGTGCTATGTGGAGTCTTTGCATAATTGAATGATTATGATATACTAGTTAGAGCATGTTCCCTTAAAATTAATAATTCCTAATAGCCCAGAATTATTATTTCATAATCATATCCATCATATAAGACCTAGACTAGGGTGAGACAAGTGGCACCAATAAAATCCCTACAACAATATTAAGGTGGAAAAATGTCTTCCTCTCATAAGTCGTGATATGAGCCTTATTAATGGATGTAAGCACATGTACAACATGCCTTCCCTTAACATGTGCTTGGTCATGAGACTAGATGGGGTTAGTGCCTTAATCGAAGAGGGTTAGTTGTCCATATTATTGGAGCTAATGCCAAATTAGAGACACATTTGAGGAGTCTTAATATTGGGTTCATACGTCTCGAGAAAGAGAACTCAAATAGATTAGCAATTGTAAGAGATGCAAATGGACAGGTTCCAACCAAGGTTATATTGTCATAACTTGACCTGCGGTAGTGGGGGTCATGATGAGTAACTATGGATGCTACCTACTAAGGAAAATTTGTTCAACCAAATTTCCTGATAGAAAGGGCTATTTAAATGTCAGTAAAACAGTAGGAAATTATGTGTTTAATTAAAGTCCTTATATTAAATACATGTACATATGCTAATGTTTAAACAAATTCTATCTTATATCTATGTTGAACAATGAATCCAAACATAAACTTTCGCTCAATTCTTGACAACAAATTAGATGGTTCAAACTTTATTGATTAATTAAGGGCGGTGAGGATAGTCCTTAAATCCGAAAGGATAGCTTATGTTTTATATGGGCCCCTCCCTGATGAGCTTGATGGTGAGATCGATGTTAATGAACATGAGGCATGGGATAAGCACAGAGAGGATCATGAAATAGCAACATGTATAATGATAGCCACAATGAATTCTGAGCTTAAAAAATAGCATGATAACATGGATCGCGATACCATGATTCTCCATCTTCGTGAGCTCTTTTCAGCACAGGCCAGATCTGAGAGATATGATACATCAAGAATCTTATTCAGAATGAAGATGTAGGCTGGCACTTCAACACTGCAGCATGCTCTTAAACTATTTAGTTATTAGAGAAGCTGACCTGATTAGGTTTTGTGATAGATTAATAACTGATATTTACTCATAATTTATGGCTAATTATTACATGACAATATCGATGCCACGCTGCCTGAGTTGGTCAACATGCTGAAAATGGTAGAGCCCAAGATTCAAAAGGATCCCAAGGCTCTACTTTTGGTTGAGAAAACCAAGCCTTCCAAGGGTGGGTTGGAAAGGGTCTGAGTGCCAAGAAGAAAATCAGTAAGAAGAAGAGAAATAAAGGAACTGCAAATGTCTGCTTCCGATGTGGCAAGGCCGGCCACTGAAAGAAGGATTGCAAGGTTCAGGTTTCTAAACATATGAAGAGGAAGCCAAGTCAGGCATCTACTTCAGGTATGTTCATGATAGAGAGTTTCTCTACAGTTCCCTATGAATCTACTTGGGTATTAGATACTGGTTGTGGTACTCATATCTGTACTTTTATACAGGGATTGCGGAATAGTAGAAGGCTTGCAAAGAGGGAAATGGACCTAAAAGTTGGAAATGGAGCACGGGTTGCTACTACAACTGTAGGGACATATAGACTTCGTTTTCCTAGTGGCCTAGTTTTAGTTTTGAACAATTGCTATTATATTCCAACTGTCACTAAGAATATTATTTCTGTTGCACTTCTCGAAACGGAAGGATTTGAAATTTTATTTTCTCATAATAAATCTCAAATTCAGTGTGACAATATTCTCTATGCTTATGGAATATTTTTGAATGGCATATACGTTCTAGATAGTAAAACTGAAATTCTAAATATGAACATTGTTAAGAAATCGAAATTAGATAATGAGAAATCCTCTTACTTATGGTATTTTCGTCTAGGCCACATAAATGAGACACGCTTAACTAAGTTACACAAATGTGGAGACTTAGGCCCAATGCAATGGGCTTCCTATGGTGTGTGCGAACCTTTTTTAAAAGAAAAGATGACTAAGAAACCTTCCAAAGGAAAGGGTCAGCGTGCCACTAGTACTTTAGAAATAATACATTCTGATATATGTGGCCTAATTAGTGTTAAGATACATGAGGGTTTCGTCTACTTCATAACCTTTATTGATGATTATTCACGATATGGTTATTTATACCTTATGAGGCACTAGTTTGAAAGTTTTGATGATTTAAAAAATTAGAAACTAAAGTAGAGAAACAGCTTGGGAAAAGTACCAAGACCCTTCGATCTGATCAAGGTGATGAATTCTTAAGCCAAGAGTTTAAGGATTATCTAAGGGATAATGGTATTTTATCCCAATGGACACCTCCTTGTACACCACAACACAATGGAGTGTTAGAAAGAAGGAATCGAACCCTACTCAATATGGTTCAATCCATGATGAGCTAAGCAGAATTCAGCAGATCCATTTGGGGGTTATGCACTTGAGAACGCAGTATATATACTAAATAGAGTGCCCTCTAAATTAGTTGATCAAACTCCATACGAGTTATGGTATGGTAAGAAACTCGCTCTTTCTTGTTCGCCACTTTTCTACTTATAAGTTTAATAACTTTTTCGCAAAGAGTTTGGCTATATATTAATGGTTCTAAAAACTTGTTCACGTAAAATATAGGTGTTGTCAGTACCTCTTATCAAATAGAAAAATGATGATAATTGCAAGTATACAGTTGCGTTGTAGTTTTAAAAGATATCGATCCCGCAGGGAAGGACTAGCTCTAAAGATAAACAAGGAAGACAAAAGAAAGAAAATAAAATATATTGATATTTTGGATAGGAGGTTAGAATGAAGAATGAGTTAATATAGATATGAAAGATTAAAGAATCTAAATATATAGATTTTCCCTACGAAATAAAGATAGCAGAGAAAACACGAAATTTCAACAAAGATGTTACGATTCACTAAACTAATCTAACAAACTCGGTTCAAAATACTCAGATGTTCAATGATTCACCGCAGAGAAACACATGAAATAACTTTTGTAAACCTAGCGCAAACGAATTAAGACAATTATATAAACCTGGACAACATCAATACTATGTTTAGTACGGGTCGCTCTCACATAGCCACATTTAGCAACTTACCATTCCAAAAATGTTGGCTCACTAAACAGCGTTATATCACAAATCTAGTGATTATACA
>CATIWQ010199967.1:0-19053 GCA_949673415.1 Euphorbia schlechtendalii | reverse complement strand
CTTGTAAGTTTTAATTGAGTTGGTGGATTTCGTACATATAGCATAAGTGTTAATGGTGAACAAGTATAGACATCTCAACAACCATTTACCTTTTTAATGCAAGAATATTAATATAAGTAACAAATATATATAAGGATTGTTACTTTATCTTTGACATATACAATTTTTTTATTAATGTTAGTAAGGTCCCTTTTTTGTATTTGTTGGTCATAACTTTTGTTTCTTCCTATAACGTTTTGCCTCCAAAACATGTAAAAGTTGGGATTAATTACTAAAAATAGGCCTTTGTTGCTGGAAAGTAGAAAAAAAAACTCAATTAGCATAATAAAGAGTCTTATAGACTTATAGTTTTCATGCTTTCTAAAACGCAAGCAACACCAAACTCGTGATAAATCAAAATTGAAGATATAAATTTATTGTGATAGTTTGAGTAATTAAGTTGTTTTCACTGACGACGTGAATAAATTGATGCATAGAAGAAAATTAAATATGAGTTCTAGAGCATTTTTCATTGCAAATGTCTTTTAATTTGTTGCTTATAGACTTATTAACATCCAATTGATAAATTCTTCAATAATTATTTTTTCAACATCAAATAACCATTTATTTACAATTACATTTTACTACTCGAAAGATAAGCAACTAACAACAACCGTAATATATTGTTAAAGCCAATTAAACCTAAGAGGAACATAATTGAGTTACATGTTAGTAATTGAATTGTGTGTATAAGATAGATTATTTTGTACAGAGAATTAAATAAAGATATATTTGTTTACTTCATTAAGTTTTGTCAGTTATTATAGGACCATTAAAAATTTACAGAGGTTGAGGGATTATTATGTATTACCGTAAAAAGAAAAAAGTAATTATAAAAATAAAGCATCGAGTATATCAGTAGCTAAAGGCTCTCAGCTAAAACCCTGCCACAGTCTAATTAATGGATTCTCTCGCAGAATTCACTCTTGCTGAGGTACTTTTCTTCTTCAATCCTCTTTTCCATTCTATTTTCCTTCATTCTTATTTTTATTTTTCTTTATCTGGTCTGCCTTGGTATTCTTGTTAATATCGATTTTTCATGGATTCTTCGTCGCCTGGCTATTCATATAATTCATTTTGATTCTGCTGATCATTTGGCACTGAATCTTGTTCACAATCGAAAAAACAGGTTCTAATTATTAATATAGAGATCTCTATCTGTTCTCTTTGCCATTTTCTTAGTGAAAATGTTTGTATTACCGTTGATTGTTAATTTGGAAGTTGTATTCTGTTATCTTACTGCATTTCAAATAATTTTGCATTTGCTTCAAGCTGGTGGAACTGGAGAATATTTACAAGGACATAGGAGAAGAATCATTAAATGCAGAGTTCTGCCAGAGGCTTGCTACCAGTTTTAGGTCAATCTTTGTTACAGTATCAAATTTCAGGACATGGACTTTTGGATCCTTGTATAGGTAGTTTAATTTTGTAGAACAAATTTGACTAATATATGACTAGATTTGTTTCAGTTTTTCTTCAAAGCGTACTGGAAAGCCAGTCATAACATGGGAGCAGGTTTTTCCTTTTCCTTTCAATTCTGAGAAATTTTGGCTTTTAAAAGAATTGCTCATTAAGTTCTGTCTTTTTTTTTCTGTTGTTTTAGGTGCAAAGTTGGTTTCAAGATAAACATAAGGAAAAACAATCTAGTTTGAATCCTACTCTTTTGGATCTGAAGTTACCTTTCGACCTTTCTATTGTGAACAATCCATCTGAAGAACTTTGCAAGCCCAAAGGTGAATATCATTATGAAAGAGTAATTGTATGCAATGGCATCTTTTATAGTTTGATTTATGTGATTTCCACATAATTTATAGGAATATGCATTGGCATCTTTCATAGTAATTGTCAAAAAATTTGTCGTATTATGTGTTTGTGGTCTTATTCGCCATAGCTAATTGCCAAGGCATGGATTCGATATTTACTTGTTCAGATGACCGTGTCCGTAAGTATTCCCTGTCATTTTCATTCACCTAAACTGATTAGGAGGATAGTGCTTGCTTCTGATATAGGAAGTTTTATACCATGTCATGCCTTCAATGGTGCGAATCGTTTTTCATTAACCAGCTAATCCTTTTGTTGTGAAATTTCCATTTTCAACCAACTATCCTATATATATATATCACGTTTCGATTTCTCTAAGGAAACTTCTTAAGTATCAAGCCTCTTATTTTTTCATTCTTGATTTATGATATAGAACGGTCTATGGTTTGAACCGATTAGGGAAAGACTACGCATATGAAGTAGGAGCATTCTAGAGTTAGCCGTGATAAAATCTCAAACCTTACATTCATAACTTCCTTCTAGAGTAGTCCCACCTCTGACACGTGGCACTTTGATCGGACCACAGGCCTCATTTTATCGGTTTTCCCCTTTTCCAGTTTTCCTCTAGGCATGTTGTGAGATATGTCTTAGTCATGCTGTGTACTTGGATCATTCTCGCTTCTTTCACAGTCATCGACGATCGATGTTCACAAATCCAACACATATTTCATTTTCTGCCTTTTTTAAATCTCTTTTATATTTGCAAGCTGCAAAATAAAATTTGAGACATACTACATCGATTTATCCTGCATTATGTTCTTGTTAGAATTGGAATTATCAAATTGACATTTTTTTCATATTTGTAATGACAACCTTGTAAAAATGATTGCTTCCAAATACACAAATTCAAAACTATTATATCTTTACAGGTGGGAAGGTCACTGATGTATCAGATTTATCTTTCGAAGCAAAATCATGGAGAGATGAGGCATGGTGAGAATATACTATAACCAATAAAAAATATGCGAGGATTTTATCCTGAATACGAGTGCAGGATTCAAATCCTTTGGACTGCTTGCTTTAAGTTCTTTTTCTTATAATGCATAGTTGAGATGGATTCTAAGGAGAATGTGACAAGAATAACAAGAAGCTGGTATATGGATGAGTGCTATGCTATTGAAAGTAGTAGGTAGAAGATTTGGCCCTTAGAATCTAGCTTCTTTCTACTCAAAAGAAGAATTTCTATTTGTTTTACCCTTGTTACTTGATTCTGTGATCGGTTTGTGCTTTATGGTGCATGAAGAATCCGAAAAAATGTGTAAACTACTTGCAAGAAAAGAAGCCATTTTGCAGTCCTTTTTGGTTTTAATCTACATGCTTCCATTGTTAGTGGTAGGAGATTATCTTTGTTAAAAATTTTGTTATATTTACACTTCATGACTATATCAATGTTTTTTTATTTTTATTCCTAAAAAATAATGCTACCGTGCTGCTTAACCAAAGGTAAAAAGTTAGATTACTTTTTTGCATTGAAATTTACAAGAGCTCATTTGAATGATGGGAATTAGCATGAAGAAGAAGAAAGAAACAAATATTAAAGCAACTGAAATATGCATCTAATATTTCTAAATGAAGATCTGTCTAATTTTGTAGTCAGCAGATACTGATAACTGATCGATTCAAATATATAGTAAATCCTTCATCAGGACTTTCGGCTCCATGCAGAATTGTGTCTACCTGCTTGTTTAGATGCTGGCATTGTTATTTTGTTTAATAATTAGTATCCACAGCTAGCTAATTTTAGCATCGTTTTACCAAAATGTGCATTCCAGGTATGATGTTGCCGCTTTCCTCAGCTACAGATTTCTTCATACTGGTGAACTTGTAAGATATTTCCAATAATTTTTAAATTTTTTTTGGCTATGTATTTTTCTTGCAGTGAAAGTATAAGACGCTTTAGCTTCCTTTCTTTCCTTGCTGTGATATGAATAGTCAACCCTGATCATTTTGGAATATTTTGGCGTTGCAGGAAGCTCGTGTAAGATTTGTTGGATTTGCTAACACACATGATGAATGGGTGAATGTGAAAACAGCAGTGCGAGAACGATCTATTCCTTTAGAACCGACAGAATGTCACAAAGTGAAAGTGGGAGACCTCGTACTGTGCTTTCGGGTACATTTTCTATATTCATATCTGCTTCAAGACAGGACTCTCAATAGCCAAGCTGCTATTGATTTAGGATACTATACAGGAGTTTAAATTGATCGAAGATAAAATTAAAACTTACAGGAAGTTAATAAACAATCTATGATAAATGATGTGTGCAGATTCGTAGATTTAACAGAAATGCTATAGTTTTGTATGATTATTGAAGCGTTCATATTTAAGTGTCAAAGGCGATCCTTCAGAGTTCTTTTAATTTTACAAAACATCACTGGTTATGTGTTGTGATGCATGGCTCACAGGAACGCCAAGACCTAGCATTATACTGTGATGCTCACGTGATAGGAATCCAAAGGCGACAACACGAAGCAACACACTGCACATGTGACTTTATGGTTCGATATGAGTACGATAATGCTGAGGTAAATCCGTATTAGATATTTAAAATGTTTTTAAATTTGACTATGTCCAAGTTACAAAATTGCTCGACTCAATTGTTATCTGCAACAACAGGAACATGTTCAGTTGACGAGGTTGTGTTGCAGACCAACAAATTAGTTCTCTTGTGCTTCTAACATAGCACTGAACTTGAAGAATTATCCTTTCAATCTCCTAAGTCAACTGCAAATCTGCCTGTCATCAATCATGGCAAACCGAAAATAGCTCATCATAACAGGCAATAATTGGCCTCCCCCATATGTTTCAGTTGCGAGTATTTTATGTGAATTGTACCTTTTACAGTTTTAATAAAAATAATGGGAGGGCAACTTCCAGCAAAATAAAACTCTTTTAAGGCTAATTTTGAGAATAACTCCAAAATGAATGTGATTAGAGATATTTAAAATGTCGTCTTAATGAATCATGTTTCTTCGGGAGAACTTACGAGAGTAGCCTCATTCCTGTTGAAATTAAGACAAACTCTATGTTAGAGATGTGGCTTGAATAAAGGGTAGATTAGTAATGGTGTCTTTAGGTCTTTTATTGGGTTATATAAAAGGGAAGTTAGTAAGAGTAATGGGAACAATTTGAAGAACATTAGTATTTGGGTTTTCAAGCTTGTATCTTGGGAAAGGGGCTGGGTGAAGCTTAGCTTTGGGTTTATTACATTTCTATTAGTGTCTTCTTTAATTTTGATTCTTGTAATCTCTTCTAATGAGACTTTTATTCAGTAATACAAGTTTTTGTTAGTGTTTTTTTCTATTATTCCATATCAGTTTTCTATCACCCTACCAATGGTCGGACACAAGCCTCCATGCGTATACAAGAGTTTCCAGCAATATCAAGATTGCCTCATCCTGCCACCTTTTGCAAATATCGCTCAATTGATTGCAAGTGTAAGTAGATTAAATTACCCACAAAACGTTTACTATATGACGGACACTATATTTCACAAAAAAGCTACTAATGCATATGATTAACTACGTGCGAGAATAAAAGAGGCCAACACTGACGGGATGAAGAAAAATTAACAGCAAACACAAGGATCATTATGAATTATTCTACAAGCAGTACTAATAAAAGCTATTATTCAATAACGACTATACAAAGACGCCATTTTCGGACAGATGGGGTGGGAGGACAGGTTCCTCCACAAACACCTATAGATTACAAATTGATAAATAACCTATTTTCACTTGTCAAAATTTCTCTACACCTGCAAACTAGTCAGATATTAGCTCATGACACTGTCCGCCCATAGCAAATTGATTCCAAATATAGATTCTTCGCCCACTTTTCCTGCCAAAAATACCCATTTAAACATATAGGCATCGTTTTAAGGAACAATTAGTGTGTGTATATATATATCCCACCTTGACATGATCACTAGGAAAGGCAGAAGTCCGAAGTGTCTCCTGAGTTTCATCCAAGGGCTTCCTTTTTGGAATGCTGAGAACAAGAGCAGACTGGTCCCATGTTGCTGCAGTTGCTGTGATACGATATCCTTTGTCCCACCTACGATGTATGCCTTCACTTGGATAATGGAAATCAAGTTCAACCGCCTGATATATTAATTGATACCACAAACTAGTTAGTTGGTTAGTTTCCACGCACTCACAACTGATAATGACCATGATGAAGAATGAGCACCTGCTGTGCAAATCCTGAACCACGGGACATCACAACTCCCCATCTATTTCCTGCAGTTCCCATTGCAGTAACATGGAAACCCTCCTTCCATTTCTTGTTAATCCATTTGAAGGGGAATATATCACTAACTTTGTATGACTGCTGCAAGTAATGGGTGCCTAAATACACCAAAGTCCGTCAACTAGCCCAGCCCAGCATGAAAATCAAATACATGAACATAGACTACTAACCTTTAGACATCACAACCAACGAGCTTCCATTGGCCGCTCCAGCGATTGCACTTATATAATAATTTTTCTCCCAGTAGTCCATTATCCACTCCTTCATGCACAGGCAGAAATCAAACTAATGTTATGAACAGAAGGACCACCACAGAAAAATTTTCAGTGTGACCAACAGTTCCTCCAAAAAAGCATACCTTGTGTAGAAAATGTGGTGATAGTTCATACACCTGAGCACCGAAACCACTCCGAGCATCCATAATCAGGGCCCATAGATTTTGAGAAGAAGCTACACTGCTAATATATAGTCCATCCTCGTTTCCTTTTTCAATGTGCTGGGCAAGCCTTGCATCAGCAACATTATAATGATACCTAACAATCACATGAAACAAAACTTCTTAGAATTCATCATCCAAAAATTCTAAAGTAGAGCATGATTCATCTGATCATTTCACAATATTTGAAAACTCCAATTTTGTATGAGATAAATTTAAAGACATGATATGCTAGTTTAACCAGAAAAGGACAAAACTATAGATTCTGACAATTTAAGAAGCAAATAGTTAGAATTTTTATAAACTGTAGAGATAAAAAGAAACAGACATCACAAATCATATCAACTAAAATACAATTAGAACACAAAGTAGCCCAGCATGAAAGGCAAGATGCAAGTGGATCAAACCTTTGCTTCATAGGCCTGTGTGCATTGTACACACTAATCCACTGTGTTGCTGGCATGCCAAGACGAATCTTCTTCTTTGGCTGATCATCGTCATCCTCCTCATCATCAATATTCAACCGGCTTCTTTTACGACTCTCATAAATAACCTTTACATAACACAATTAAATTGGCTCCAAGAATAACTTCAGAGATTGTAATAAATAAAAGGAAATTACAATCTCATGTACCTTCATAGCACCTTCTGTGTTAAGTGGCCTGTTAACTAGACTTGGACAAATAATCGCATTTAAAAGGGAAATGCATTTTGCATAATCAGGCTGCTCGTCGAACTTTAAGTTCACCACATATTCCACAAAACGTTTGAATGGTGCTGGACAAAAGCAACAGATAACCTCTGGCGATGTACCCATCTTTTTCTTACAAACAAGGAAACCTTTGTTCTCACCCTAAGAAAACTATCATGTTAAAGGAATAATACACTTGTACAAGAATATAGTACAAACAGGGCACAAAGGATGACCATACAATCAATCAATTTATCAAATAAGAACCAACCTGGTAACCCTGCCAAGGTAGACGACCTCGCAGAAGGAAAATGAGAGTATAAGCTAGAGATTCTAAATCGTCTCTCCTACTGGCTGCTCTTCCTAAATGGGCATGCACGCTCGCATAACGAACTGTCCCTCTGTGGAAAATAAACAATAGCAGCCCAGGACTAACTAATCCATACATAAATATAATGACCTCAAGAAGAAAAAAAAACACCATTAAATCTTTTTTATAGCAACACCAATACCTAAAAACATCAGGTCTTTGATCATAATCAATGTGACGGCCAGTAAAACCATCCTTCCACTTGGCAGCTGATCCATAAAATGAACAACAGAGTTAACCAGTTTGTAGCAAGAACAAAAATCACATCAAACAATCAAAAGGAAATTTAATTATTCGGTTTTCCAATTACCTAAACCAAGATCAACAAGAAACAACTTCTTCTCATCAGTAGATCCGGGAGGTCCAAGCAAAAAATTCTCTGGCTTTACATCTCCATGAACATAGCTGCAGAAAAGATAATATTTAGCTTGAGTCACGATTATTGTTGAAATTACACAGATAAAAGAAATACAGAAGCATCATTTATCACCTAATGATTGGCATATCAAACAAAAAATCTAATGTTATGTTTATAGTATTATCGAAACTAGCTCAAGTAAACAAACCCAAAATAACATTTAACAAGAACAATCCAATAAATAAAAACACTAGTGTGTATTCAAAAACCGACCCTTTAGAGTGCATCTTCTCCAATATTGATAGTGCCTCAATGCCAATGCACCCCACCATTTCAGTGGACATTCTGCAATTCACAACAATGGCTTAATATTACCAACTAAATGCAGAAAGGGAAAACAATATAGCAGATAAATTAGGAAGTAAACTCACGTGTGAGAATTATTATTCCAAACATCCCACAAACTTGGCCCCAGCTTGTCCATAACCTATAAAGCAGGGGAAAGAGGTAACAGACAATTATATAGCCATGACTGGTAACTGAACAATCAAATAACGCTAAGGATAACCTACCATGATATAGAAGTCCCCTTGGCTACCCTTGTAGTGTAGTCGTGGAATGCCATGACTGCCTCCAAGAACACTGTTCAAGTAATTCAAAATTAAAATTGTCAGAAGCATTGCCCGGCTGGAGGAGAACTAGGAACTAGCATAACCACCATGACGCAATAAGGATCAATATAATCAAACTCACCAATAAACTTGCCACTCATGTGGGGGTCCATAATTACAGCCCTTGCTGCTTTTATGCTCAAACTTTAGGGCAACCTAAAACACAAAGCATGCAGTTAGTGAAAATAGCACATGAAATATATCAAATTTAATAGAGGCAAACACATGATGGCAGCCTTCGCAGGCTGGTAGTTATACCTCTTCAGCTCCAGGTCCAGGAGAAATACGTCGCCCAACATAAACTTGACCAAAGCCACCTTTACCCAACTTTTTTTCCAATTTATACAAAGGAGAACCCACAACTTGAACCTGTGACATCATAACAAGGAATAAAAATTCTACCACAGTGAAAAGAAAAGACTGCCAGATCAGTAATTTTGAAAGAGAAAAGAAAACGTAAGCTAACACACAACATTCAAACACAATAAGTGTAGCGAAACATTCTATGAGAGTAGAAACAAGGAATGCACTTGCTCAGACTGAAGGATCAGAAAGAAAACTAAAACACAAAGCATATGCCATGGTACTTGAAAATTAGATCTAATGAATAGACTCCAAATCAAGAGTTAGATCTGTAATAAAACTGCTTAAATACTTAGACTTCATCATGTACCATTGTTACACAAAAAATGGTCCATTCTCAAACTTATAATAAAGCAAAGCATATGCCACTGAAAAGGGAAGTTCATCAAGTAAAGAGAATGAAGGCCTCCAGTAAATTCAAAATTGCAGCTATCAGTAGACATAACATCAAAAGAGAGGGCTCTAGTAGCTCCTAAGCCATACACACTATAATCTTGTCACTGAGAGATGAAATAACGCTCTATGAAGACAATAAATGGCATAAAAAAGATGAGAGCAAAAGTTATAAGAAAAAAATTATGCATATATAAATCATAACCAAGAATACAAGGCCACGTTCACTAATATAGTTTTCTCATTCTTAAAATTAAGAAGTGTACACATTAAAACAGCAAAAAAAATTTGATAATTCAGATTTTCGTTCACAATGGTTCAGAATGAAAAATCCGTTAGTTCACTGAAATTTCCGGCTACAAACCCAAGAACAAACATAGATCCTACTAAAATCCAGCAAGAATATACCCCACAACAATCAAAGAATCCATTTTTTAGCTTCATAACCCCAATGTAAGTAAATAAAACATTTTTCTACAATTTACGGTTCTTCCACTCCTACCCCGATACCATGGACCTACACATCTTCTCAAGATAACCAATTTCCATACTAAAACACATAATCTTAAATGTATGAACAAAAAAATAAACGAAAACGCTGAGATAATATGCATAGTATACGAACCTTGTCAGGAAGTGGAACAGTGCTTTCATCTTCTTTATCATTACTCTTCCCGCCACTATAGTAATTATCCATTGGTTTCTCTCCTACCTCCTCCTTTTCCGCCTCAACACCAACACCCACTCTTTCCTCTTCCCCCCTGATATTCCCCTGCTGCTCCGGTGCTGCGACTTCTTCGGCTGCTGCAGCGACAGGAGCTACGTTTTCATTTACTGGCTGCTGTTGCTTGTGACCGTTTTTGTTGTTCCTGTTACTGTTTTTCGGCGTAGCGCCACCAGCCGCCGCTGCCGCGCGTCTTCTCCGTGTCCTAGTGGCGATAGCCTCCACCGGTTCGGTTGTACTCGCTTTCCTCTTTGCTGTTCCCTTGGCCCTGCCCGCTCCACTACGCAGCACCGGCATCGTTCATCCTCTGATTTCACTTCTCATCACAAAATTAAATATTTCACAAACCGAATCCCGAAAATTACACACTGGATCCCCAACCCTAATGGAACCCTGCTTCACTGTTCACAAGAACTGGAATACCGAAATATGTTGCAGAACATGCTAAACATTGCAAATGTAGAAAACAATAAAGAAATTCCTGACACAAAATCAGAGAATTAGGTTATCGCATTAGGGAGATCACCTCACAGAGGCAATCTAAGGAGAAATATTTTAGGAAAATATCTCTGTAAAATATGTTATTGTTTTGAGGAGGTTAAAAAGTAGTAGAATATATTATCAGAAAAACTTATTCTCATTTAATTTTAACTTCTGTCTTAATTTTAACTTTTAAGTTAAGAAAAAGTTATCAGAAACATTTTATTATCTAACTTATAAGTTAAAATCTTTTTAAAGACACTTTTAAATTAAAAGTTGAAAATGATAAATTTTGAGAAACAACCCCTCAATTCTTAGATTATTACGTGAAATATTATTCACCGTTGATGAGGAGGGAATGTACGGTTTGATCAGGGGATAGAGGGAAATACTAGGGGAGAAAGAAGGTAAATTACCAGAATGGGCTCTGGGTTCCCTCCGACAGAATGAAACCGTGGACCAGCCCACGGCATCAGTCTGCTTTCTAAACTGGTGGAATTTTCCAGTATAACTCAGCCCATGTTAACGTACTTTTGCTTTCTTGCTACCTCATTTAAATGAATGGTGCCGCTCAAAATTCCTCCAATCGTAATTACAATAACTAAAGGATTAACTATTTTGGACAAATTTGTTATTGTTTCACGAATTCAAAATTTGATATGTTAAATAACTTTCATACACAAAGTTTAAAAAGCAACTTCAAACTAATGTTTTATTCAGAGATTGGAGCTAGAAATAATTTTAGTGTAATTAAGTGTTTTTGTTTTACAATAGCTCATACAAACATGGTAGTTGTGGTCAATATTATTTAAAAAAACATAAATTGTTTTTTAAGAAATATGAATTTTTTAAAAATTGAGTTTTGAATTCAGGAATTAACACCTATAATTTAAGAGTTGTATCAATTAAGTCATATGGTATAAATGTATTTAAAATCAAGAATGGATGGCATTCTTGTAGTAATTGGTTCAAAAAGTTTTCACTCCAAAAATATAAAAGAATTATTGTTTCCATTATTAAGATAACTTATATCTTATTAATAAATAGAACTAAAATTAAACCAGCTAGCCCGTCTAGCTCAGTTGGTAGAGCGCAAGGCTCTTAACCTTGTGGTCGTGGGTTCGAGCCCCACGGTGGGCGTTTTTTAATGCCTCCTTTTCATTAATTGTCTATAAAGGCCTTATGCCAGTCTCGGCCCATATTTAATGTTTGGTACAAGTTAACCACTCAAATGAGTGATCCAATCAGAGTCACTACTTTGAGTATCATCTAACTTGTTTTGAATTAGCCCCGAACATAAATGGTTCACATTCAGTCATAAAGTATATCTTGTGCATACTTCCTTTGCGTCATCAAAAGGCCATCATGAGATCTAACTCATAGCTAAGAACTCATCTACATAGATAACAATTGCTGAAAATTCCCCTCTGGCTTTAACGTATCCATGTCCGTTTTAAGCTATATATTGATTTGGAAAGTCTTCAAACATGCCCGATTTTTGCCTTTGGGTTGTAACACCAAATAAAAGTTGAGATCATAGTCATGGAGTAATAGGTTAAGGTTAGAATGGAAAGAGAAAATGGAATAGGCGTCTCCAATTTCTCCAGCAAAGCATCCTCAATTTACTTTCACAAAAAGAATACTAAATCAGATAAAGTATTAAGTTGAAGGTTATTTAATATGCATGTAGATAACAGAGATTTATTAAGTATAAGATTCATTAAGATGTAGACAGGTAACAAACCTAAACCAAAACCAAACACTTTCTAGTTAGTGGAATCTAAAGCACTCCCACCTTTACAAATTCTTAAAAGCATCAAATTTCAGTAGTACTATTACACCTTTAACGTCCATTTTTTTTGTGTTATATTAAAAGCATAAAAGCAAGGTCAATAGACCTTTTTTAATAATTCAACTCTACGTGTGGAACATATTTGTCTCATGAATCTTTAGATGGGAGTTTAAAAGTAGGGACTGGACATTGATTATTTACCATAAATTTTAGTTTCAAATAAACATTAATAGCTCACGTTATTAAATACATGCAAATTGCTTCTTGTAGTACTCACAAACTCTAGTACATAATAGAGCTAATCAACGTGACTTCCCGGTTTCTAACACCATCATCCATATGATGTTTCGAATCTGATGAAAGTTGGCCTACAAGACAAGAGATGTTTAAAGGAGTTAGCGGGCCTTTTGGCTCCTACGGTTGATTAGAGATGTTTTTTTACGATGAAATGAGATTTGAGAGGTAAAACTAGTGGGTTACCTTATTACGTTGATTAGTTGAGTATATATGAGATGAAGGGTGATGGCGCCTCTAGCCGTTCACCTTGGTGCTCATACTTTCCGGAGCTACCAGCTTGGTTGGGTTGCTAGTTACCACAACTTCCTTGGACCGAGGTTCTGTAATCTTGGGATTATGGGCCTTATGATTATAACTAGAGGAAGTTACATAAATGCCTAAGTTTTAATATATAAACTTCATTTGAACTTTTATCAATTTATAAAAAAATTTCCTCAAGTTTCAATTTTACATTATCATGTAAAACTGTTTGAAATTCTGTTTTTTATACTCCAAGTATATAGGTACTCCCTCCATCTAAATATATATGACTTTTCAACTAATTCACGGGTTTTTAATAATACTATGAACTAAATGTATAATTTACTAATTTATTATTCGGTTGAGTCATGCAGTTAATAATACATATTTATTTTGAAACTTGTACAAATTAATAAGGGTGAGACTGAAATAATTCAACAAAAAACTGTTTTAAAAGTTCCCGCCTAGACACTATTTTGAAGGTCGCCGCCAGACTACGCCTAGCACTTAAACCCTGACGATTAGTGCATAAGCTAGCTTAGGCCCCGATTAATCTTCGGCCGCCGACTAGCGCTTTTTAAAACACCGCAAAAAATACCTTGGAAGTACGAAACGTCATATAAATATCTAGATATAATAAAATGACCAAAAAATCATATGTATATCTAAATGAAAGGAGTATGTGCCAATATGTGTTAAAACAATTTGGGTGAAGAAGACAACAAATAAGAATATAAAATAGATATATAACATACATATAACAGATCTATATAGTAGACATATAACAATTATATAACACATGTATATGCATGTAGTAAATATATAACAAATATGCAATTGAACGTGAAAATTACCAAATGAGCTTTGGGTCCCTCAGACAAAACGAAACCGCGGACCAGCCCATGGCATCAGTCATCTACTTTCTGAACTGTTGGAGTTTTCCAGTGTAAGTCAGTCCATGTTAATGTACTTTTGCTTTCTAATATTAGCCATTGGATATATTTCTAACCATGCTTCTTGTTACCTCGTTAAAATGAATGGTGCTGCTTAGAAAAAATCCAATTGTAATTACAATAATGAGAGAATTAACTACAAACGACTTAAAAATATAAAATCAAATTATAAAAAAAGTAAATGAAAGTTTGAGAACATATTTTTTAAATACAAACTTAAAAATTATTGACAACTTATCTTGTAAAAACATCCATTACATAAATTGATATCTAATCTCCGTAACTAAAATTTGTTTGTCCCGATTTTGATACGTTCTTCAATGTCTTAATTCATTCATATTTTGATAAGCATTCTTTGGTGAAAGGAAAGACATGAAAAATAGCACCCAAATTCTCATATCACATTTTGATAAGCATTCTATGGGGAAATCAAATATTTCATACTAATCCCATTGAAAATTACTGAGGGAGTAATAATTTAGGCAATTTAAATTCTATATTATTTTATCCTTTTTTGGAATGGAAGTGGAAAACCATGGTTAACAGTGCTGCATGTCCTCAACTCCTCATCCCTGCTAGTCTTAAGGGAAAAAGTAAGCATTCCCATCATCATTCTTTCATTTTTCATATTTTTTTCTTTGTTGCGTTTAGCTTTTCCGTATAGTGTCTGAGATCTTTATTCATTTTAATCATTTTCTTTTTAGTAGTAAAAATTCCATATGTAGATTTAAATCTTTCTGCATATTAAAATAATTTAAAACATTTCTCATGTTAAATTTTATGCTAATTAGAGTTGTTATTGCCTTGATAAATAATATTTTTCAGTAAAAAATTAAAATTCAATTAACATAATATTTTTAATACGTGGCATTTGTTGGAATAAATTATCACGTGTCTAATATCAAATGGCTGTATGCTAATTCCAGAATACTGTATGCAATATATAATTTAATATATAATTATATAAATATAGCAAGCAATTTCAAATATGTCAGTTGGCATATTATGATTGGTGGGATGAATTATTAATTAGGGCACAAGAGAAGAGTTCAATCATTGAGCACTATCACATATATATACACATATTAAATGGCAGCCTCACCTTTCACCACTTCTCTCCTTTTACGAACTTGCTTTTCTTTCGGATTCAAAAATCCAATAAAAGTTAAATTGAATATTATTTTAGTCTCCATGTCTATTACATTACAAGACAAGTAAGTTTAAATGTTAAATCATACATTCACATCTACACATTACATTCTCTAATACATCCATTTATATCATGTCATTCTAGCTAGCTCATTACAAACTCACATACATCTTTATTACTCCATCCGTCTACTAAATATTATTGTTTTAAAGGAATGTTGAAGTCTCATTTTTATTGTCATTTTATATTTCCAATGTGTTTTTTCTCAAAGTTTTCCATTCCTACCCCTATTAATTTGTTCAACTTTCAAGATAACCTTATTTTAATCTCCAATAACAAGATGAGAAGACTATAGGAATCAATATTTAAACAAATTAATGAAGTCTTGAAAATAGAGTATGGTATTTATGAAAGGGTAAATTAGTGAATCACCTCATTCGGTTAATTGTTATCTTAAAAACTGTGAATTAGTTAAAACAATAATATTTAGTAGGGAGTATTTAATTTACATAGATGCAATTACAAAAATATAATCTGATTCAATACCTTAAAACTATAATTAATGAATGTTTTACTTGGTTAATATTAGATCAATGATTTTGTGATATAATTTTTTTATTTAAAAGTTGGAGTTCAAATAGTCGCAAATTTTTTAATATTTATTAAAATTTAATACATGTTAATAAGGTAAAATATTGACAGGCGCGTACGAGCCACGCGAGATCCACAGGCGGATTACATCCGCCTGGGACAGAGAGATTTAATGGTGAGGCTAGGAATGTTCTTACCGATCCAGACGGTTCCAATCCGACTCGAGGGTAAAACACCGTTGCTCTTCCAAGCGAATTGGATCCGCTCCAAATTAGGAGGAAATCAAGTCTTCCCATAATCTCAGAGGAACGTGCAGGTGGTAATCAAGCTGAGTCGGCTTGTCCGCCTGGACCGACCCGACGCCTCAGGAGCATCGAGTCCAATTAAGAGTCTAAGACCTCAAAAGAGACATCAACGATTGGAACTCCCAATGCAGATAAGCTTTATCTTATTAACAAGTTAAAGATTGACTCAAGCTAGAACTCTGGTGGATTCACACTCTTGGATCAGATCAGAAGACGTTCGTGGAGTATAAAAAGATCCTTTGGACCACTACGCAGAGGTATGTATTCTAATTCACAGAAAAAACTCCCTGCCTCCTCTCTTAAATCCGATCTAACTTAAGCATCGGAGAGGCTACGCCGGTCACACAGTTAGTCCCCCATAGCGACGTTTGTTGTTTTGCAGGAACCTTCAAACCACATACAAGAAGAGTGTTCGGAGTTGATCTCAGTCAGAAAGTTAGCGTGTGGAACCACGTTCCAGTCCTAATTTTTCATTGGTGCGGTGAGCGTGGACTGAATTTACTTGCTCAAGCGAGAACCTCAGTTTACACGAACATTTTAATAATCGGACAATTTCAGTTCCTAATCGATCTCAGATGGCTCACAACGGAATGAGTAATCAACCCCCAACCACGGGGATAAATATCACGGGGGCGCCACCGCCCAAGGCTGGCGAACGCCCCCAAGGTGACGGATCTATGGGAGGAGATAACCCACTCCTCCAGTTTCAACAGAAATACCAAATTACCCTAGAAGAAATGGAGGCATATCGAAAGTCGGTTGTTGAGACATACATCTCCTCTAGCGTGATGTACGGAGATCTCAGCAAGGCTGGTTTAATCATATCCAAGCAAAATACAGTGCCGCCTTGGAACCTGATGGATGACTTTGACAGTGCATCGCAAGGGCTTATGCCACCACACCTCTACAACATTAGTCAGCCACCTATCACACCCACCATTCCTCACACAAATCCACAGATCGCTTCCACCACACTCTCGATAACCTCGAATGTATTAACCACTTAGCCCATGGAACTCAACTCAGTCGGGCAGTCAACACAATTATCATTACTCCAGGGGTTAGTTTCGGCAATGAAGAATGGTCAGATACCACCTGGAGACATAGGGCCAATGTTGGTCGCCATACGAGGGTTAGGAACAGGTAAGCAGCCTGAACCATCTCGGAAAGATAGAAATTTGAAGCGGGCTTTCGAGCCAGATAGCGAAGAGGAGGATGACCCGGAATTCGAAAAGAAAGCCAAGAAGGTTTTTGGAAAGTTAGCTGTCCCTTACCAGGAGGCAACATCGAGAACCAACTTTTCACCGTTCAAGAAAAACATCCTCGAACAAACCTTGCCCAGGCTTGTCTACGTACCCACTTTCGACAAGTACACAGGAAAGGACAATCCTAATTATCATGCTGTAGATTTCAAAAATTGAATGGAAATGGCGGGAGCCACATAAGCATATATCTGCCGATACTTCTCAACCACGCTAGGCGGACCAACGGCCCGATGGTTCACCTCATTGCCTCCTAACTCCATAGGAAGCTGGGACAAACTTAGCGACGCATTTTGCAAACATTTTTTAAGTTCCGCCCCGGTCGGGTTGGTAACATGGAGTTTGCACGAAATTGTGCAGGGGTAAGAAGAGAGTCTTCGTAATTATTACAACCATTTCAATGAAGCCTATCTAAACGTACGAGACTTAGATTTCAGCACAGCCAAAGAAGCAATGCTAAAGGGAACGCGTAGTAGAGACATGAGGAATGCAATCCTCACTAGACATCCTAAAAGCTTGCAACAAATGCTTGGCATGGCAAAGGACCTGATCCCAGCTGACGAAATAAATTTCAATCGAAGAAAAGAAGGTTGGGGCAGAGAGGCAAAGAGGGAGAATAGACTAAGATTTGACGATAGGAGGCGAAAAGGATGAGGCGGATATAGTCGAGACGGATATGTCGATCGAGAAGAAGACAGCCCCAGGTTGAATGCACCTTTAAGCTAGATACTAGTGGCTATCAAAAATACCCCAGAGAAGAAAAACATTCGCTTTCCTAAAATCCCAGATGGAGTCTCCTTGGGGCGTGATTTGAACAAATATTGTGACTACCACGGAGCTAAGGGACATCACACGGATGATTGCCGATCGTTGGCGAACATAGTACATGAGCTGATTAAGGTTGGTAAGTTTAGCCAGTTCGTGAAAGGAATCACAAGGAGACATGAAAAAAAAGAGGAAAGTGAAGACGAGAGGGAGGAAGACTCGAATAGAAAGTCAGGCAGAATAAAAGGTGTAATTATGGTGTTTGTAGGCGAACCAGAATTCGAGTCGCCCCAAAAGAAAGCTAGAGGTTCGTCCATCAAGAAGAACAATGCTGAAGTCGAGGAGGAAATTTTGAAGTCGTTCAGGCAAAACTCTTTGGTTGAAAAATAGCACGCCGATCCCATAGTCATAAAAGCAATTATGTAAAACTTCCCAGTAAGAAGAATTCTCTTGGACACAGGCAGCTCGGTGAATATTGTCACGAAGAGTGTTGTGGAGAAGTTGGGAGTGCATCACTCCAGGGTTCGAGCCAGATGCTCGTCGCTCATTGGGATTTATGGCTAACCAATACAATCGTTGGGCGAAGTTACGTTAGAAGTTGAAATGGGGAGCCTAAAACATAAGTTCCGCGAGAAAGTAGAATTTACCATCGCGGACATCTCAGTAGGGTTCAATGTTATACTGGGCAGGTCTTTCCAAATTGAAACTCGCATGCTCATCTCCCCAATGGATTTGGTATTTCACATACCAACTACGAAAGGAACTGCGATGATAATCGGCAACCCTTAGGTAGCTCAAGAGGCATACCTGGCCTCATTACATAGAGAATCACTCCTGGTGGAAGAGGAGTTGGAAGCAGACCAGACGGAGAAAATCAAGGCGGCGGAGGAGCTGGAAGAGCTCAAGGTTGGCCCAGAACGATCTCTGAAGATTGGAAGAAACCTTTACAATGATGCAAAGGCAGAAATAATTTACGCCCTCACAGACCAACAACATATCTTTTCATGGTCATCGGAAGATCTTGTGGGTGTCAAGCCGGAGGTTATGCAACACAGGCTAAACTTGAACCCAAACGCCGAGCCGGTCATCCAAAAGAAAAG
>CATIWQ010199925.1:0-28149 GCA_949673415.1 Euphorbia schlechtendalii | reverse complement strand
ATATATATATATATATATATATATATATATATATATATATATATATATATATATAATTAAAAATAATAATAAAGAAAAATCAATCACAACCCATCCGAATATGGACTTGAACCTTTCACCTTTAAGATCACAATTTTAAGTCTCAATCAATTAGGTTAAGAACTTTACCATATTTCTATAAATATACTAACTGTAATCAAATTTAAGAGTTATTTCATATTCGTTCTTACTTAATTGTTAGTATACTTATTAGTTAGGTCTGTTTGGTATTGTTTTTCAAGCTGTTATCTCAATAAGTTGCTCTCAATAACTTTTATTGGAATTATATATTTTAACTTTGAAAAACACATTTTGATTCTTCATACTATATTATTAGGAACCGTCAGACTTGTTTTTTTCAAAATCAACTCTGCTACTTACAGTAAAAGCTTGAAAATGAAATTTTTCGAAAAAGCAGCTAGGGAAAGCAATCTCAAACTGGCCCTTAGTATACTTGTAATGAATTAGGTACGGTGATCATGAACAACTTGGCCTAATTTTATTAAAAATTTTACTTGAATCTTTTAAATGAGTACAAAAAATTGTTCCTCAATTTCTCACCAACCACACCCTCCATGCACCACTGCCACAACTAGTCAAATTTAGCAAATCTCTTCAAATCTCTAATCACTACCGTTAGATGATCACAAATCAATGGCCACAATCAATTTTCAACCAACCCACCATTTCTCCCTTATGCCCACCTACCCAGTTTACACAAACGAAACCAACCTCTTTCTCTATTTAAAACACATTTTCTTCATCCTTACCCCCAGGAAATCCATTCTCATCACTACCCAATATTTCCTCTCAACCCATTCTTTTTATTACTTTAGATCAGTTAGTTATCAGGGTTCATCTTAAAAATGGAATCTATCCATGAAAATGGCTTCAAAAACGGATCTTTAAATGGTTTGTGTACTGAGTCAGAAGCAACTCGGAGCCATGACCCGTTGAGTTGGGGTTTGGCTGCTGAGTCTATGAAAGGTAGTCATTTAGATGAAGTGAAACGGATGGTGGGTGAATTCAGGAAGCCTGTGGTTAAGTTGGGTGGTGAGACTTTGACCGTGGCTCAGGTTGCAGCCATTGCCAATGGTTCTGAGAGTATCCGAGTTGAGCTAGCTGAGTCGGCTCGGGCTGGTGTTAAGGCTAGCAGTGATTGGGTTATGGATAGTATGAATAATGGGACTGATAGCTATGGTGTTACTACTGGTTTTGGTGCTACTTCTCATAGAAGAACTAAGCAAGGTGGTGCTTTGCAGAAAGAGCTCATTAGGTAATTTTCGCAATCTTGTTATTACCTTTTTTTCCAATTGACTCGGACGAGTTGATTCAGTCGAGACCGTCTATCAAATTACTTGGATTCAATTGTCTCTTAAACTGGATTTACTATAATTTGTAGAATTACACTTGTTGTGTTAAATAGCTTTCGAATTATGACTAATTTGGCAACAAAGTGCCAAATATTGAATTTAACTGTTTTTTTGAAATTTTAGATATAATGTCAAATTGTGCAGAACAACTTGTCAGCATTATAAGTTGACACGTGTCAAACTAGTGTGGAAGGAAATGCAAAATTAGCTTTCCTTTCAAGATGAAGGTTTAGAAAAAACAAGTTAGATTTTTGTCTTTTTTTAAAAGAAATATAACAGCTTTACTTTTCGTCTTCCAAGAATTTTAATCCTAGATGAATGCAATATTTTATCATGCCAACAATTTTAATCTATAATAGGTCAATAATAAGAAATTTATTAAAAAATTTACAACTTTTAAATCCTTTGCTAAATTTGAGGAATATTGATCACCTAATACTACCACAATAAAAGTAACTTGGAAATCTGTTTTCTAGTGGATACGAGTTCTACCAATTTTGTTTTGACTAAAAAAAGTACAACTGCTCCCTTTCTATTTTTGAAAAAAACTTTCTTTTTTCAGTATATTTGATTTGCAAATAGTAAAAATCTAATTATTTACCTTATATTTCTTTGGTGTAGATTCCTGAACGCTGGAATATTTGGCAATGGAACAGAAACAAGTCACATACTGCCACATTCTGCCACAAGAGCGGCAATGCTTGTTAGAATCAATACACTTCTCCAAGGCTATTCCGGCATCCGATTCGAAATCTTGGAAGCCATCACCAAGCTCTTAAACACCAACATCACTCCCTGTTTACCACTTCGCGGTACAATCACCGCCTCCGGAGATTTAGTCCCGTTGTCCTACATCGCCGGACTTCTAACGGGCCGGCCCAATTCCAAAGCCACCGGCCCTAACGGCGAATCCCTTCACGCACAAGAAGCCTTTTCTCAAGCTGGCATCGATTCGGGTTTCTTCGAGTTGCAGCCTAAAGAAGGCCTTGCTCTTGTTAATGGCACGGCGGTTGGTTCGGGTTTGGCTTCTATGGTTTTGTTTGATGCCAACATTCTTGCAGTTTTGTCCGAAGTTTTGTCCGCGATTTTCGCTGAGGTCATGAACGGGAAACCCGAGTTTACCGACCATTTGACCCATAAGCTGAAGCACCATCCCGGCCAGATCGAAGCGGCCGCTATAATGGAGCATATTTTGGATGGCAGTGGCTACGTTAGGGCCGCTAAGAAGGTTCATGAAATGGATCCGTTGCAAAAACCGAAACAGGACCGATATGCTTTGAGGACTTCGCCGCAGTGGTTGGGCCCTCAGATCGAAGTGATCAGATTATCGACGAAATCTATCGAGAGGGAGATCAATTCGGTCAACGATAACCCTTTGATCGACGTGTCGAGGAACAAAGCGTTGCATGGCGGGAATTTTCAGGGGACGCCAATTGGCGTGTCGATGGACAACGCTCGTTTGGCAATCGCATCGATCGGGAAGTTGATGTTTGCCCAATTCAGTGAGCTTGTCAATGATTTTTATAACAATGGTTTGCCGTCGAATCTCACAGCTGGTAGAAACCCTAGCCTTGATTACGGCTTCAAAGGAGCGGAAATCGCGATGGCGTCTTATTGTTCCGAGCTTCAGTTCCTCGCAAACCCCGTTACTAGCCACGTGCAAAGCGCGGAGCAACACAACCAGGACGTGAATTCGCTCGGCCTAATCTCGTCGAGGAAGACGCAAGAATCGGTTGAAATCTTGAAGCTCATGTCCGCGACTTTCTTGGTGGCGCTTTGCCAAGCAATCGACTTGAGGCACATGGAGGAGAACTTGAGGCAAACCGTTAAAAACACAGTTAGCCAAGTGGCGAAGAGGGTCTTAACGACAGGGGCAAACGGGGAATTACACCCTTCGAGATTTTGCGAGAAAGACCTTCTCAAAGTAGTTGACAGCGAGGACGTTTTCGCCTACGTGGACGATGCGTGCAGCTCGACTTATCCATTGATGCAAAAGCTAAGGCAAGTGATTGTGGATCATGCATTGGTGAATGGTGAAAATGAGAAGAACGCTAACGCATCGATTTTCCAAAAGATTCCGGCTTTCGAAGACGAATTGAAGACCCTTTTGCAGATAGAAGTTGAGGCTGCAAGAGGTGCTTATGAGAGTGGAAATGCACCAATTCCTAACAGGATTAAGGAATGTAGGTCTTACCCACTTTACAAGTTTGTTAGGGAGGAACTAGACACCGGAATTCTCACCGGAGACAAAGTCCGGTCACCGGGGGAGGAATTTGATAAGGTGTTCAGTGCAATGTGCCAAGGGAAGATCATTGATCCATTGATGGATTGTCTTAAGGAGTGGAATGGTGCTCCTCTTCCTATTTGTTAATTATGATTAAGAGTTTTAATTAATTTAATTTTGTTTTTGTTTCAAGTACTTATGGATTTGTTTGTTTTGTGATCCTTGTATGTATTTATGAACATTTTGAAGGAAATGTTTATTTTCCACTGTTTGTAATATAACAAAATTGTCCACAGTTTGCATAAATTTTTTTAATACAAATAGTATTTATTGAGTTAATTTAAGTAAGGTTCAAAAGTGCTGACTGTCTTCAAATTTTGAAGGTAAGATCATAATGGTAAATTAAGAAATTCTGTGCAAGTCAAATCTAATTAGCTAGCTAGCTCCATTAAATTGCTCACCTAATTTCTAACAAGATGTTTAAATAAATATATTACATAATTAAAAAACTGGCAATAATAAGTTGAATTTTGGTGGTGACTGGTGGAGTGTTGGGTGAGTGGTGAGAATGTTGATGTAAAAAGTCATTATTTTTTTAGCTTACAGAATTCAGCAATAAAAGCAAATAAAAACGACCATTCAACGGATGAGATTTTTACACAGAGTCAAGTATTTTAGATGCTAAATGCTATTTACAACAAAGTGGTATATTCAACATTCAACAATCCGAGCAATAATTGATGTAATTGGTAAATCACATGATTTTAGCCCAGTAATTTAGTGTTCCTACTATAGATTAATGCCAAGAAATATCATAATTGACAAATTGTAGTGCTTCTCTAAAGTTTCTGTTTATACCATCTTTATTATTTCTGATTCAGTTACTCCATATAGCCACCTACCACCCACATCTTCTTAAACATTTCAGGTCAATTAAAGGTTTCTTCTTTAATTTTGATATTAAAGTGAAACTCACTAAATTTACAAATTAGTATGCTTAGGTACATGGGAAGAAACTCAACGTCAACTAAAATATATTTGTAGGGGAATGTAAAAAGTTTTTATTTTAATTAAGACCCAATTAGAATATTAATAAATGATAAGTGTGGTTTATACCAAAAAATGTATCGCTCCCTTGCATTGCATAAACCATATTACGAGGCACATATTTCCACTGAACAAATAATATGATTACGTACCAACCCAAAAAGTGAAATATTCAAAGGGATTTTTAGATAAATGGTTATTATACAATATATAAATTTCACATGAACTTTTATCAAATTGTAAAAAATTCTTCCTCAAGTTTCAATTTTACATTATTATGTAAAAACTGTTTCAAATTTTCTTTTTTACGTTTTAGATATATAACTGGCATATATCAGGTATATAACAGACATGTTAAAACAGTTTAGATGAACATGACAGATGTGTTAAACCAGGTATATAATAGATTTATATAGCAGACGTATAACAGAAATACAACACATCTACATATAATAAATATATAACAAGTATATATACAGAACGTAAAAATGTAAAATCAAAACATAAAAATGTAAAAATGTAAAATCAAACATAAAAAATATAAAAAATAAAATAATTTCTTAAAAATAATTTTTGTAAATAGTAAAGCAAAACAAGAATAAAATCGACAATTTCCCAATATTTAAAAATCAAAACCAATTATTCCCATTTGGGATAAATTGATTATGCACTATAAGTAAATTGTTGTAAGTGAATTAAATAGCTAGCTGACAAAGATAATAATAACACAGTCCCGTTGCATTAATTTCTAACAATAATAAAGGCAGTGTGGATGCAAAAATAATCACACAAATTGTTTGAGGCCAAATAAGAATGCACATCAACTGGGTTCTCAATTAAATTGCATATTGACACAGAAAATTCTGTGTATAAAAGGCATCCATTCATTTTAGAGGCCATAGATGAATACAACTCATTATTGTTCATATAAGTTTACTAAATTGCTACCATATTATATTTGTAATTTAATTTATTGTGCTAAATTTGTAGAGAGACTTGCTCCCTTTGGATCGTTCAATTCCATTTGAGTAAGCATTTATGACTTATAATCAATGTTAAGATTCAAGCATTGAAGAATGTTTAGTTGCTTTGTTTGTTAGGTAGTCTCAAATACTTGTCATTTTTAGTTGAGTTTCTTGGTCTAATTTGTGCCACCTCTACTCTGTTTTTTCAAATAAAACACGTAGCGACCCTAATATTTAGGGACTTCTAATTTTTGTACATACTAACTAAACATGAATAAATAACTCATTAAAGAATTTGATAAAATATACACTTAAGTCAACGATATTAGACAATGTATTTTCACATATATGCATGAAATATATCGTTAATGCGTGAAAGATGATTGAATTTCAAACGTGTTATCTTCAAAAACACACTACTTAATCCTTAACTTGTGTATATTCAATTCAGATTTTAATACAATTAATACAAATGATCATGAATAAAAAAAATTTATACCAATGAAAATATTATATATAATTAATAATAAAATATTGGAATTACAATATTTATAAAAAAATATTATAGTTTTAAATAATGAGTATTAGTATTATTACTTCAATAGCAATTATTATTATTATGGGTGCTCATCAGTCCGAACCAAATAAACCGACAACTGAATAGTTAAAAAAATACAAACTGAAACCGAACAAAAGTAAAAAAGAAACCGAACCGATGTATTAGGTTCGGTTGGTCTGTTCGGTTATTTCAATTTTATGTTGTTTATTTTTCCTATTATTTATCTTTACTAATTTTTACTATAACTTTTTGTTATGAACATTAATTTACTCTACTTTTAAAAAAAATTTATAAATTGACATAAAAATAAAATTTTTCCGACTTGTTAGTAAGTACTGGACTTGTAAAATTATAATAAAATAAACTAACATCCATTATTAATAAATAAATTTCAACTGAATGAAAAACAAAATTTTTTGCAGGATCAATATGCTAAATGCACTTACATAATATTTAGTAATGGTGTTGCAAGTAACGTGGAGATTGAGGCAGTTTCGGTATAGATTTTATTGGTAATATATATTGTTTAATTGTTAGGTAAAAAAATGATATTATAATTTATAAAAAATTAGTTTTTCATAAATATTTTCATTAATCGGTTAGTTCGATTATATCGGTTTATTATTAACAAAAACCGAACAGATTAAAATCACCGAAAATCTATAAAATCAATAACTGACACCGAACCATTTAGACCGAATAACCGAACCGAAAAATTGAATTACATGGTTCGGTCGGTTATTTCGATTCGGTTCTGTTTTTTAACACCCCTAATTATAAATATATCATAACTAATTATTACTTCTTATCATTGATATTATATTATGATTTTGTTTAATAATAAATTCTAACGTTAATGAACCTATTTTTTAGTAATTATTTTCATTTGTAATTTAATATTGCTAATGTGTTTATTAATATATATATTCATTTATTATTATTAATTTTTTGTATTTATATTGACCATAATAAATATTTTATTTATTTTTCTATTAAATAAAGTGTATATCATTAATTAATTTTTTTATATTTATTTATTAGTATTTTTTATATATTTTTTGCGAAACTAATATTTTAGTAATTAATATTTATAAATATTTATCACTAAAATTTCGGTTTGTTGAATTCACCTAAGCTTTGTTGAAAAAAAAATATGAGAATTTAATATTTTCAGAAGAAAAATATTTTGTTGAGTAATATATTTGTAATCAAATTAGTTTTATGATGATTAAATTATTTGATTTGAGATTTAATACCAATTTAAAGTTCAACAATTATATTTCCATTTATTATTATGTATTCCTTTCGGTTATGATTTTTAATTCGATTTTATGGTTGAAACATATATTCTATAATAATTTTTTTTCTTCTTATAAAAGAGTTTGTTATTTTCCATTTTCAGATATACAATTTTTTAACTTTTTTCTTTCTAGAAACTTTTGGATATATAAATGTACATTCTATTTCTAATTACACTTTTCTTTGGAAAGTGAGAAGCTGTTCAATTGAAAGGAATAGCCAAATATCCTTAAAGGACAGAGTCTCAAACTCGACTCAATTTATATAACGTTTCTGCAATAAATCTCTAAGTGCAGATTTTACTCAGTTTCACCTTTTTCTCAATTTCACTTCACTCAGCTTTGCATTTTACTTGACTTCGCTTTACTCAGCTTCACTTTTCACTTAGCTTCACCTTTACTCAGCTTCGCCTTTTACTCAGCTTCACTTTACTCAGCTTCACCTTTTACCCAGCTTCACCTTTTAATATAAAATAAGGGTAAATAATTATAACATCCCCTTGTTTTGAACAAATACACTAGTACCTCCTTGTGTTTTGAAAAATAATTTACTCATCCCTACGTTTTGTTTTTTTCATACTAAAACCTTCTTGTGTTAGATATTATCTCATTTTATGTCAAAATTTTTAACATAATATATGTTTATGAATAAAAATTGGTCATATATATCATGTTTTAATATGTTATGGATTAAAATTGCTCAAAAAATTTATTTATTATTATTTTATCTAATGAAATTATACATTGAAAATTACAAAAATGTCTTACAAATTGTCAAAAATGTACTTTTTATTATTACAAACCTCATAATACAAACAAAATAAAACTAAATATACTAACAAATACTTGTTATGTTAAGAATTTTGATAGAAATACACATTATTAAAGATGCAGGGAGGTTATAGTATGAAAATCGTAAAATGTGGGGAGGTTATAATTATTTTTCATAACATAGGGAGGTAGTAGTGTATTTAGTCAAAACGCAAGGAAGTTATAATAATTTACCCATAAAAAAATTACCTAATACGAGTCAATCAGCCAAAATTGACAGCGTATTTTAAGAATATTATCGTTCATATTGTTTAAGACATAAATTGAATTTCACTGTAAATGTGATAATTTCCCTGAATTGTTGTTTTTGTTTAATTGTGTTCAGTTTCGAATTTTTCATGTAGCTAGCAACATATGTTTGGGAACTTAATAAAAGCCCAATAAAATAGCAGTTTAATGAGATGAAGGCTCAGCCCATAACTAATGAAGCCCATTATTAAGCCTAAACACTTGCCCCACAATAATCTTTTTGCCTACTTAACTCTGCCCCTTCAAACCCCCCAGTTTCGAACCTTGAAGAGTTAGAGGGTTATTTTTTTATTTTTCATATTTTCTTATTTAAATTTAGATTCTATAAATTTATAATTTTGTAAAACTTAAAAATTAAGATTTTTTTATTTCTTATACATAAAAGGAGAAACATTTTTTTCTTTTACACTTTTTTTAAGTTGATTTTGTCAACCCTTATAACTACATTCTCTCTCTTATTTATTTTGAATTTTGCAACTTCAAACGTACATATCTTACAAACCATTGATTTTTTCAAACCGACACTTTAAAATATTTTGTTCATCTTAATTTTATCTTTAAAATAACATACACTTTGTTTTTTTCGAAAAAAAAATTAATGTTTCGTAATCTTGTACAACGTATAATTGTGGTATAATGCCCTTTTTACTGCATTTTCATCCAGGCTTTATAAATGATGCAAAGTTGTATAATGAATTTATATAGATTTCTTTCTCATTTATGTTCATAATAGGATCGATTTCCCCATAAAAATCATGACATGAAGACCTTAAACCTGATATGAATGCTTTTATACATGGTATAATAGTGGTTATTTTTACAACAAAACTCACTTTCTAGTAAAAAAAATAATTTATCATAGTCTTATACATTGTATAATAGTTGCATAATACATGTGTTTACTGTTTTTTCATGAATGCATTATACATGATGTTAGAGTGGTATAATGTATTCTATATTTTCTATTTTAAATAACATTATACCACTCTTATACATTGTATAACGTCTTAATGAAAAATTATGATTTTTATTATACAGCTATTATATTATGTATAAGATTGAGATAAATTTTTTATTTTTTCGAAATATTCAAAGTGTATGTCATTTTAAAGATAAAATTAAAACGAAAAAAAATATTTCAAAGTGTCGATTCAAAAAAATTAACGGTTTGTGAGATATGGAGGTTTGAAGTTGCAAAATTCAAATTAGATAGAAAAGAGAAGGTGGTTATATGGGAATAAGGGTCAAAGCAAAAAAAAGAATCTAATAAAATGATAAAGTGAATATTAATTTCTCATTATTGTAAAAATAATAAAATTTAATTTTTTTTTTTTTTTTGTATATGGTTTAATTACCCAAAAGGGGTTAAAGTAGTATTATATTTCTAAATATTCAAAACAACACTAAAATTAATGATGATATGATCTTATACTTGAGGAATATTCCAATAGAACTTCGTTAATAAGTTAATTATATACAATTTTTAACATATTCAAGCAAGTTTTAAATTGGTTTTTAATAACAAAACTTGATACCGTTACATAAAAATTTGTGAATATAGATTTTTTTAAATTATGTTGAGAAAGTATTATCAAACTGACAATAACTATATTCTTATATTATTCTATTATTATTGAATAAGACATATCATTAAAATCTCTATTTTGTTGTTTCTTATGATTAATATGCACAGTTTTTTATGAGATCTTTCATATTTTGTTGAATAACAAACAAACAATTATATATATAACAATCACAATTATGAAAAACAAATTTAACAGAAATGATTTTGAAAGGATGTGCATTTTATGATGATTTGTTGTTTGCAAAGCGTTTAACCAACTTCGTATGATAATAACAAAGTAATAGCTACTTTCATAAAAAAAAATGTAACCGCAAAATGTAAGTTATTACTATCATTAAATATTAAATGTGTAAACTATATAAAACAAATCATACCATAACAGACAAATAATGTCATTCAAGTTGTTAATATACTCATCAGGTTCCGAAAACTTCTCATTTGTGAGAACTAAAAGGGCAATGTAATAAACAAATTCAATTTAAATAATTTTTATAAATATTAAATGGAATATTTTTTGTTCAATGAAACAATTACAAAATGAAAAGTCTGCGTTTTGAAACTCTGCTGTACTTTTTGGTTCCATCAGAGGCGAACTCAAGCAGGAGAAACTATGGCTTCCCACCTCCTAAGACGCGCTCTCCGAAGCCGCTCCTCTGCTCAGATCATCTCCTCTTCCACTGCCAACTCCGGCCATCATTCCTCCTTGTCATCCTCCTCCGCCAGAGCTTTTTCTTCTTCCTCCTCTCCGATCCCCGTCACTCTCTTTCCCGGCGATGGCATCGGCCCTGAGATCGCCGAATCCGTCAAACAGGTCCATCTTTCTTCCTGTATTTCTCTTCTGATTCGAATTGAATCTCTGTATTCTGATTTTATGCTTGCGTTGCGGCGTTGTTCCTGATTTGCACTTTTAGCTGCTTTGTACTGCGAAGAATTGCGAGATTCACAATTACCTGTTTTTTTACGTCGTTCTGATTTTTTAGATGCTATTACTTTTTTGTTTTGTTTCGTATGTTCTTTTTTTTTCCTGCAACGTCGTCTTAGCTGTAGATTATACGTGAATCAATCAAATTTAAGAAGCGCAGTCTATTTTTTTCCTCTTTCTGATCCTATCTATACTAAAACAGTATCTCCACTGTGGATTCTTTGTTAATGGCCTTCAACAGAGCTATATCTTTTAAGCTTTAGGTTGTTCAAGTGCATTTGTTGGTTTATTGCCGTTTGGCTTCATCAGATAGCTTAAAGTGGTCGCTTAAACAATTTAGATATATTCTTGAATCTCGGGAATATCTGGTGGCAACAATTGAACCATATTGCAGTCATTCTTTGCTCAGTATATGTTAAAAAATGTGTCGAAGATTCCTGATAGTAGATGTTGTTGCAAACATTTATGTAATTATGGGACAAGAGATGAGAAAACCGGAGCTCTGTCAATTGGGAGATGTACCTCTTTTCAGTATGTCTCATTAATCAAAATTCAGAAAATTTCTGGCTATGTTGGAAATTGGTGTTTTATCGCTTGATTTTCTTGAGGATTTCTAAGTAAATCCAAGCAGCAGTTCTTTAAACTAATTTCAATGGATTAGGTTTTATAATAAAGGGAATAGAAAGTTCAGTGCTTTCTGTTCAACTTCAGCTGAATTTAGTATTATCACGTGGTTAATATCTTTTCCTTTAAATCTTCCCAACAAGTTGAAGTATTGTTTTTATTTTTCATTCATATTAGTGAAGTTACAAGGTTATTAATTTGTCTTTATCAATCACTCCAGGTATTTAGAGCAGCTGAGGTTCCAATTGAATGGGAAGAACATTATACTGCAAATGAAATAGATCCTAGGACTCAGAGTTTTCTCACATGGCAAAGTCTGGAGTCTGTCCGACGCAACAGAGTAGGCTTAAAAGGGCCAATGGCCACGCCAATTGGTAAAGGCCATAGATCATTGAACCTCACCCTCAGGAAAGAACTTAATTTATATGCCAATGTCAGGCCGTGCAACAACCTTCCAGGTTACAAAACTCGTTATGATGATGTGAATCTTATAACAATCCGTGAAAATACTGAAGGGGAATACAGTGGGCTCGAACACCAAGTAAGTTTTTTTACAGAAGAATGCTCAGGCTTATTAACTGATGGACAGTACATAAACTTAGTGAGGGCTTGATTCTAGGTGGTGAGAGGAGTTGTTGAAAGTCTCAAAATCATCACTCGTCAAGCAAGTTTGAGGGTGGCTGAATATGCTTTTCACTATGCAAAAACCCGTGGGCGAAAGAGAGTGTCTGCAATACACAAGGCAAACATAATGCAGAAAACCGATGGACTGTTTCTTAAGGTATTGTGGTTTTACATATGTGCTTTACCCTATTGTCCACTCATTAAGTTGCTTCATTCATTTCCAGTGCTGTCGTGAGATTGCTGAGAAGTATCCTGAGATAGTGTACGAGGAAGTCGTCATTGACAACTGCTGCATGATGGTATGCTAAATTCCTTTATTCAATATTCATATTTAGCTTATCTAAACTCCATAATATGTTAGAGGATACATCTGATTACTTGTTCCACTGTTCAGCTTGTGAAGAATCCAGCACTCTTCGATGTACTGGTGATGCCAAACCTCTATGGTGACATTATCAGTGACCTCTGTGCAGGTTTGATTGGTGGTTTGGGCCTAACACCAAGGTACTTTTTGATCTTCGTACATTTTTATTATCTAAAATCTGTATCATCTGTGATCTGACATCTTTGCTATTTTTCACAGCCTCAATATTGGCGAGGGAGGCATTGCTCTTGCTGAAGCCGTACATGGGTCAGCACCTGACATTGCTGGAAAGGTCAGCCTATTCCTATTTTATTTTCTTACAAGTACCATGTTGCTCAGTAACAGGTGTTTCTGCTTTTATATAATGGAAGAACAATTTATGATTATAATACACAGTATTCCGAGAAATTTACAGAAAATACCTGAATGTTTTCTCAATTTCGATCCTATGATACGTATCCAACTGGATGATTCTTGGTCTCTTGAAAATCATGTCAGAAACCGATGTAACAGATATTTTGGCCAATCAACGTGTCAGCGAGCATTTTTTATGCGTTGAGTTGTTTAACTTTGCCTGTAAGCTTGGTGACAGGCTGTGGGAGAGGTTTTAAGGAATGTAGGTATAGGATAATTTGCTCATTAAGTGGTCTTTATAATTTTATTTTGACAGCAACCTTTGAACACTGGTTAGCATTTTCTCTTGTTAAAATTCTGAAAAAAAAATGAACTTCGAGTTACCTTTTGTTTCTTCAGTATTTTTGTGGCATTTTGTAATATCACTTGTTAAGTTCTGCATTTGAATGTTGGCAGAATCTAGCGAATCCAACAGCCTTGTTGCTAAGTGGCGTCTCAATGTTACGCCATCTCGAGTTGCATGATAAGGCTGATAGGATACAGGATGCCATCATCAAAACAATAGCTCAAGGGAAGTACCGAACAGCTGACCTTGGAGGCTCTGCTTCGACGACTGATTTCACCCAGGCAATATGCAGTCATATTTAAGAATTCTTGCTGATAAATTTAATCACACTTTCAGAAAAAGTAATTAACCCTTTTTTTCTCCAAAAGCATATTCGATACCCTGTCATTGCGAGGTTTGTACAGCGACCGATTGAAATTAGTCTTTGGTTTTACTATCTCCGGGCCTATTCAATGTCATAGGACAGAAACAATTGAAGTTTTAGGTCTCCCTTTTTTTTTGCTGCAAGTTTCTGGTATTTTTGCTGCTACAATAATAAGGGCTCGTTTGGTTGGCGGAATAGAAGAAAAACGAATGGAAAAATGTGAAGTGTTTACATAAAGCCTGTCGTCAGGATGGAATAGCTATTCTGAGCTATCATACAGTTCATGGAATAGCTATCCTTCTTGAGAGAAGGAATAGCTATTCTATGATAGCTAGGAATAGCTATTCCATCCCGACAACGGGCTTTAGGCAAAACACTCCACCATTTTGTATTCGTTTTTCTTCTATTCCACAGAATAGCTATTCCGCCAACCAAACGAGCCGTAAGGGTATTATAATGTGGTTTAGTTCCACTACCTATCGTTTTCAGACTTTAAGTTACTGTATTCCAAGTAAGGGGAATAATGTGAGTTCTTGATTGATTTAGATTAGTTTATTTTAGTGATATTTTTAAGTTCTTGCATATACAGAAAAATGGCTAAATATGTTAAATTTCTCTTGTACGTGACCCAAATGATTACTGGCTACTGCCCCCCCGAACTAAGGGTGTTAACAAGCTGAACCAATACCGAACATGTTTAGGCCCGGCTCGAAGCTCGTGATAAGCTTGTTCAAGCTTGTAATAAGCTTGGTTCACGAGTTGTGAGCCTCATTTACTGTGGTACAATGCTTTGACAAATTAAAATTCAAATATATAATTCAACCAAATTAAACTAAGTTATGAATTGAAAAATATATTTTGATGTATATTAAAAATTAAATATACATATCATATAACAACATTAAAAAAAATTAGAAATTAGTGATATAATATAGTAAGTAGAAAAATTATATGACTTAGTTTGTAAGCTTTTGATCTAAAGCTTAGAAAGCTTGGTTAGTATATATCTCGAGTTGATCTTGAATCGAGCTCGGGTCGAGTTGAACTCAAATTGTTTGTGAAACACTTCTTCGGTCATCTAGATTTTAGTAAAATTATACTAGTTTGACCTCTTCAGGCATTAAAAATTACTTGTCAACTTTTGGTTGTAAAGAAAAAAAAATTAAGAGAATGATATATTTAAAAAATCAAATATTTTCATATTAATTTTATGTGGTTTTTATGATTATTTTGTTATTTATAATTGACCATCACTTATCTGTCACACAATTAAATTGGGTTTCATAACACTTGATTAAATAGAAATAAAATGCAAATTAATGATTATTTCGGTTTGTAAAAACCAAGCTGTTATGGAATTAAATAGATGCTAAAGATAACATATGTTTCTTAATAATCGATCTATTCACTACTAAGGTTAATATTTTTTGAAAAGAAAAAAGATAACCCTACATTTGTCATGTTTTAGCGGATGTTTGGACAGTAGTTTGTCATAGTTCATCTAAGTACAACACGATATAGCACAATATGCTTTAACAAATTTTTGTTTTGACGGATGATATGGAATGATTTCTTTATATTTTAATATGGTTTGAAGGAGAATCATGGAAGGATCACCAAATCTGTAATTCTATTCATGATTCTTATAACTTTGAAAAAAACATGAGTGCATATAATAAAAAGAACTTTATAACCAAACAAGATATGTTTAATTAGAATCATGTTATACTATAAAAATTCATAATCAAAACAAGCTTGAATTATGAAATATTATAATGTTACAGGAACCAGATTGGCAGGATAAAAAAATTTATTTCAAAATGATTGGAGAGATCCGAACCAACGGGAATGAGAAGTAAACAATATTTCCACTAACGTGAGTGGCGTGGACAAAATTTACCCAGTGAAAACGTGGGTGGATGTACCCTTGCACCACCTCCTAATAAATTTGCAAATTATAATATCATAATTCAATAAGGTTCCTCAAATTAAGTTCTCATATACTATAAATGATTAAAAAAAATGTACTGTTAAATGATATTTTAATATTTAACGGTTTGAAATAAAAAATTTACAAGAGCACACGTTTTTGCTTCCAATGCTCAAATATACCATAATTAATAATTTTTAACTACAGTTCAGTGCAATCCACTATGGCGTAACTATTTCACGAGACCCTAAATAAGTTGATTTTTTTTTCCCGACAGCAGTATTATTGCATTAATATGTAATACTATATCAGAAATTTCTTTATCCAAATGGTAATAAATCAGTTTCTGTTTTAGCACTTGTATTTATTTATTATTTTACTATTAACTTGTTGCTTTCGTTGATTTTATTAACCTAACAACAGTAATTACTGCCCTAAAATAATATTACTTAATGACGATTGAAGGCTAAGTACAAGAAAGAATGAAAGATGGCATTTTTCCTACTCCATAAAATTCAAAACATTAAATAAGTCGCACAAAGGAAAGTTTAGCCAGATTTACACCAATTACCATTAAAACCAAAGATTTACATTACTTTTTTCTACGCACATGTTAAGTTTTCTATCATATTTTTCACACTCCTAATGTTAGGCATATATATTGTTAATTGTTGTGGGAGTATCTAGGCAAATGTTGAATAAACTCCCCATTGTTAAGCATTGGGAAATGCAAACTCGGCCTAAACGATTGTGATATAGAGGCTTGAAGGTGTGGAGCAGCAGCTCGAGATTCGAGGCCATTCTGATACGAACTAGTTGACAAGTACATTGAACCACCTGAACATGGCCTTGCAGGAACCTGTGATGGCTGATTAATCAGCGGCACAGTTGGTGCTATAACTGGTGGGTGTCGATCAAGCCGGTCTGAAAATATTTGTGTAGGGTTTTGAGCTAAATGATTAACAAAATTAGATGCACCTGCAAATTAAACAATGAATATAGGTGAATTCAACACTAACAAAAACAAGTAGACAATATTTATGCCAGGTATAGTTTGATGGCACGATTAAATGGCATAATACCTTGTCTTGTACCTGGTATAAGAGCTTTTTCGGGATTGGTATGCTTCAGCAATGCAGCATCCGCCACAAACTGACTGAATTGAACTTTTTGGACATTTGTATGAAAATCTTGTATCTTGTGCTGGAATGCTGCCTCAGCATCTTGAAATATAATCTCATATTTCTTCAACATCTCTTCGATATCTTTATCCCGCTTAGATTTCACACGCAATATCTGGAACAATAAAAAAAGCAAAGGAAATTCAATTTTATGAATCTAGCATAATGCATTTAGAGATTCGAGATCGAGTCCGAAAGAATGTTGAACAAACCATAGCTTTGTGCGACTTCATATCTTCCTCGTGACACTTCTTAAGTCTTTCTAATTCATTTTGAAGGGGGTCGTAACAAGTAAGCAGCGGCGTTCTCTGAGGTATCGCGAGATTAGCACGGAAAAAAAGATCGTTCATTGATGTTGAACTTGAAGGGGTTAAATCCTGAACATTGGTTCGACGCCCTGGATCGTGAAAAAATTGTAAGCCATTTCCACTCATCGGCGTGCTTCTTGATTGCGGCAGCTGCAAATCGATGATCGAGGGAGTTGAAATCTGAATTGTTTCCTCTAATAATGGTTGCATTGATGCTTGACATCGAATTCCGGTTGATACAGGAGTATCGAGTAAACCTTGTTGTGCTGAAGATGGAACAGAAGATATCGGTGGCTGCAAAAACACAGAAGAAAGAAGTCAAGCAGTTAGGCATATTGAATAAAAGCAAAATGACAACAAAATAAGATTAAACTAACCTGGTTCAACGGGATTGGAATGCTTTCAACGGCACTAACATCTGGCGATATGCGGGTCCCAGTAATTAGTCCCTCCCGATTTCCAGATATATTACCGACTTCAATTGGCACGGACTGTTGTACAGTTTCAGCAACAATGGCTGCTCCAGAAGGTTTTGGAGCAGAATCAAGTTGCTTATCGTTAGTGTGGTTTTCTACGCTAAGTGACTTGTTAGAAGTAGCGCTTTTGTGGCCCATTAGTTCCACGATGTCGCTATCCGAATCGGACTCGACCACAATTGCTGTTCCACCACTCGAATTCGAGTGCTCCGTTTCGTTAAGCAAAACATCACAAACATTACGAGTTGGTAATTTGTCACTCCTCTCAGTCTCCGTGTTTTTCACTCCTACATCGTTCTTGTCTAATGTTGAATCGAAATGATTTTCGGGACTTGGACTCGGACTTGGCAGTATTTCTCCCTCTTCCAACTCTACCGGCTGATTAGCAAGATTCTGATTTTGTTGTCTCTGATCTTTCAGGCAATGGCGGTCAGATAAGGCCGGTTTTGTTCCAATCTCTGCATAATTTCCAAATTATCTCTTATCAAGCAACATTTATAAGAAATAAATGCACATTAGAGTAAGACGGTATGAAACTTGCAAGTGGCTATTTCCTTTTCAGGCATCGCTCGATCGGAAAAAATTGGTTATACTCTGAGAGAATTAGAACAACAATAAATGAGCAAAAGGAGTGTTAATAATGAAGAATAGTACCAGAAATTTTGTATTCTTTGTATATTCTATTAGGCCAAAATCCTGAGCATCTTTTACGCTTTGATCTTGGTTTCCGATTGACATGATCCCATCCGCTGTTCAGGTTTTCGCTTCTCTTTTTGGCGGAATTATTGTGTGTTTCTGATTTGCAACAAAATTATCAGCATAAAAGTAAACTGAGATCATTAAATACAAACTAGATAAGCTCTCTCAAAGAACACACCAAATCAAAACATACCATGAGCCTTTCCTTTCTTAAAAACGAAGGAAAACCCCTTTCTATAAATACGAGCATTCGCCCATTTCTTTGAAGGCAAACTACTTTCAGGCTCCATACCTGAAAGTTTCTCAACCAAACAAATATGAAAATCAGCAATCCTTGTCTCAACAACACTATAATACAATACAATAATGAAAACTCAAAATTCTGTTTTTTTCTTCAGGAAAGTGGACCACGATTGTTCTGGCATGAAGAAAATTTAGGTTAACACTGTTTGTGATAGGAAGAACGGAAAAATTAAAGTTAGCTTCAGAAACAGACTGTACAGTTCATTATCTCTGGAATATAACCTTGGAAGTTGAAACCTCCATTTTTAAACATCGGTCAACATCGGAGAAAGTTTTAACAGCAGAATTCAGATTCCATTAGTAGAAATATAGCAGATATTAGTAAAGAGAAATCAGGAAAAAGACTTACAGTGACAATTAAGAAAATGATGTAGAAGGAAAGTGGAGATAGTGAAATTAAAGAGGAGGAGGAATAAAGGCAGAGAGGGCGGTGGGGTGTAGCGACGGCGGTGGTGGTCTGCAGCTGGCAGAGAGAAGAACAGCAAAAGGAAGTAGGAGTGAAGTTGCCTTCAATTGTCCTGTGGTGAGTTTTATGGCTTTATTTTTATTTGTTTTTCTTTTTCTTTTCAATCCGTACAATCAATATTTCCATTTACCCACGCACTTGATTTTACTTTTTAATACTAGCTTTTATCACATCTTTCATCTTTTCTTTTATTCTTCACAATTTTCAATTTTGCCATTTTTATTTTGAACCAATTATATTTCACAAACACACGTTAACTTTTTAATACGTTAATTTATACTTTAGTATTTTATTTGTATGATTCTTATCTTTCAAATACAAATTTCGTGCTTATAAATTTTTTTTGAAACTTATTTCATTTAACAAATTATAGCAAACATATAAGCATTATAAAACTCGCGAAAAGCGACAAGACTTGTTCTTTATATTGGATATAAAATGTATGTTGTTTTTCTTGAATAAAACCGATCAAATTTATTTGTACATCAATTATCACTTCCATGATCTAAACTTCTTCAAGCTTGTTCTTCATTTGGAAACAAAATATATGTTGCTTAACAATTTCAAGCGAACTCTTTTTTATGATACTTTATGACCGCTAATATTCTTCTAATGATTTTTCCTTGGAGTTTTCCCATCATTCTTTTCATTGATGTGCTTGTGATCTGTTTCTTTTCATTTAAATTCACTTTATTTCTCCCTCTAATTTCTATCCAATTAGAGCATGTTCTATGATTTCTCATTTTAAAGAATTCTCCAAAATGGGGGAATAAATAGGAGAAATGGTCAAATTCAACCATTCCCTATATCGCATATCCTCAAAATAGGGTTCTCTTTATATAGGGAACCCTAAAATGGGGAATGATTATTATATTAATAAATTTTTTTATTTTAATGTGTTTGTTGATATACTCTACAGATTCCCTGTTAGTTAAGGATAGTTTAGTAATTTACTAAGTCTAGTTAGTTTTAATACTGAATATAAAAAGTTGTATAGGCAATATAATGAATACTGCTTCTGCTATTATTTTTCCAAAAGGTACTCTTCTCTGTATTTGGGTAAAGCTCCCTAAAAGCTTGTTTGATTCTTTAATGGAAGTTTTCTGTTAATTATTCATCTCTCTCTCTCTTAAATTACTGAAACATTGACATGGTATCAGAACTTGTGATTAGCTTCCGCGAATCTTGTTCATTTTTCCTTTTCTAATCTGAAATTCCTTCTAGGTTTTCTGCTCTTTTTTCCTTGGTCTTTCTAGCTCGTTTTCTTTCTTTTCTTTAATGGCAAACCGTAATCAAGGGCGTATAGATGAAAATAGCCCGTATTATCTTCACCCAGGAGAGAATCCGGCTTTAATCTTGGTTACCCCACTACTTGATAGGGGAAATTACCATAGTTGGGCTCGCAGCATGAGGATGGCGCTTATATCCAAAAACAAATTGGAATTTATCGACGGAACCATTCAAAGACCGAATGTAGCTGATCAACTGTATAGCTCTTGGAGAAGATGCAACAACATGGTCTTGTCTTGGCTGATTCACTCGCTGACATATTCAATTGATCAGAATTCTATTGCCTTCGATTCTGCTGAAAGATTATGGGAAAATCTTAGAGAGCGATTCTCTCAATCCGATTCCTATAGAATTGTTGATCTACAAACAGAAATTTACACTATTTCTCAAGGTAACAAGACTGTGACTGATTATTTTGCTTCTTTGCAAATTCTTTGGGATGAGCTAGTTAGTTTGAACCCGCTGCCTAGTTGTTCTTGTGAGGATTGCTTTTGTAACATAGCAGATGCTATTAGAAAGAAACAAGAAGTGAATTTGGTAGTATGTTTCTTGAAAGGTTTAAATTCAGCTTTCTCTAATGCTAAATCACAAATTATGGCTATGGATCCGCTTCCTGGAATGAATAGGGCCTTTTCCTTAGTACTTCAATTTGAAAGAGAGTTTTGTGCTCAAGATAAGGAGGTTGCTCTACAAGAAATTGCTTGCTTTGCAAAGGGTGGAAATCAGGGCTTTAATAGTTTTGGTAATAGTAATGGAGCTAGTACTAGTAGTAGTCAAAATGTAAAACATTTTAATAACAACAGTGGTTTCCAAGGAAATTTTAGAAGACAAGGTTTTGGTGGTGAGAAGAAAGGGTTGTGCTCTTATTGTAATGGTAACCATTTAGTAGTGAATTTTTGGAAAAAGAATGGTTATCCACCACATTTTAAGTCTAGATTCAGTAGAGTTAATGCTGTTACAGGATAAGAGGAAATTGAAGATCAAGATGTCACAAAGGGCAGGGGTTATGTTACAAATCAAGGTGTAAATCAGTGTGGCTCAAATCTTGTTATTTCTAACAGCTGTGGGAGTAATTTTGATGGTACTGTGGTACCTGGAGTTAACTGCAATGGATACAACAATGGTTATAGTAGCTCTCAGATACAAACAAGTTGTTTTACTCAGGAATAGTTGGGTCAGATTTCGTAATTAATTCACTCTCAGGCACTTATCCAACAACCTGTGCCCAATATGTCCAATACTCAACTGCAACCTAGTGCAGTTTTTGCTGGTTCTTCCAGAATTCAACAATAATCATATGTCAACTGTACTCAGAAAGATCCAGGTATTAAACAAAGTTCTTTATCTAAAGATACTTGGTTGGTTGACACTGGAGCTAGTTCTCATATTGCTAATAGTTTACAAGGTTTTAAAAATGTTAGCTTAATTAATGATTGGTTTGTTTTATTGCCTAATAATGTTAAGATTGAAGGCCACTCATAAGGGAGATGTTGTGTTAACTTATTTTTTAGTATTAAAAGATGTTTTGTATGTTCTTGAATTTAGTTATAATTTACTGTCAGTAACTAAATTAGTGGCATGTTTGATTATGAATTGGTTTTTTTTGCAAATTCATGTTTAATACAGGACATTGCTACCAAGAAGAAGATTGGTTCAGATAATCAAGTCAATAGTCCATATCATCTAGATACTGCCGATTTTGTGGAAAAAAAGAACAATGTGAAATTTAGTTTTTCTATTTCTTGTGAAAAGGAAGATTTATGGAATTATAGACTAGGTCATATATCTCATAATAGGATGGCTGTAATGAGTAAAGAATTTCCAGATATTCAAAATAGTTCTGATTTTATATGTGAAATTTGTTTGAAAGCAAAACAGAAAAAGTTGCCTTTTACATCTTCTTTGTCTGTTTCGAATGATGTTTTTTATCTTATACATGCTGATATTTGGGGTCCCACTGTCATGTCTTTAGATGGTTCAAGATATTTTTTTAACCATTGTGGATGATTTTAGTAGGTTTACTTGGTTAATAGCTATGAAACAAAAGAGTGAGGCCACTATATTTAATTCAAAATTTTTATGCCATGATCAAAAATCAATTCAATAAGTCTATTAAAGTTATTAGAACTGACAATGGACCTGAGTTCCTTATGACAATTTTTTATGCAAAATTTGGAATTTTACAGCAAAAATCCTGTGTTGAAACTCCTCAACAAAATGACATTCTGGAAAGAAAACATCAACACATACTTAATGTTGCTAGATGTCTTAAATTACAGAGTAAGTTGCCTTCTAGTTTTTGGACTTTCTTTATAGGTCATGTTGTACATCTCATAAACAGAATTCCTACTCCTCTATTGGGAGAATGTACACCTTATGAAAAACTGCATAAAAAGAAACCAGAGTATAGTGACTTAAAGCCTTTTGGTAGTTTAGTTTTTTTTAGTACTTTGTCAATGAATAGATCCAAGTTAGATAACAGGGAAAAACAGGCATTTTCTTAGGATATGAGAATGGAGTAAAAGGTTATAGAATTTATAGCTTTGAAGATGACAGAAATATTCTGTCTAGGAATGTAAAATTCTATGAGAATATGTTTCCTTATGAAGAGAAATCCAATGACAATCTGTCTTCTGAAAACCATTTGTCTTTTGAAAATCTTATGCAAAATGACCTGTCTTTTTCTAACCTTGAGTGTAGAGACAATGAGCTTTCTGAACAGGATACTAATGTGATGAAAAGAACTACAAGATAACACAAACAACCATCATATTTGCAGGACTATCACTGTTCACTGCTGCTAGGCACTGATGAAGCTGTTCGTGCTGATTCAGGTAAGTCATATCCTTTATCTAAAATTTTAGACTATAGTAAGTTGTCCACAAGTCATAGAGCATATTCTATTATGTTACATACTGAGGTTGAGCCCAAAACATATTCAATTGCTTCTAAGAGTCAAGAATGGAGAGATGCCATGCAAAATGAAATAGATGCATTAAATAAAAATGGTACTTGGGACATTGTTTCTCTGCCTAGTAACAAAACCCCTATAGGCTGCAAATGGATTTTCAAAATAAAAAGGAAATCAGATGGGTCTATAGAGAGATATAAAGCAAGATTAGTAGCAAAGGGTTACACATAGCAGAATGGCATAGATTATCTAGAAACTTTTTCACTTGTGGCTAAGATTACTACTATTAGAGTTTTGTTAGCTTTAGCAGCAAAGCAGGGGTGGTTTTTAGAGCAACTTGACATTAATAATGCATTTTTACATGGCTCTTTAGATGAGGAAATTTATATGGAAATACCTCAAGGTATTAGTAGCAATGTCACTAACCCCGTTTGCAGGCTTAAAAAGTCACTGTATGGGCTTAAACAAGCCAGTAGACAATGGAACTCAACCTTAACAAATGCTTTGATCAATAAAGGTTTTCTGTAATTCATGGCAGACCCTTCCTTATTTGTAAAAACATCAAAAGGTATTTTCATAGCTCTTACTGTCTATGTGGATGATGTTATTATTGCTAGTAATGATGAAAAAGAGATAAAAGATATAAAGGACTATTTACATGCTTGTTTTACTATAAAGGACTTAGGTAAACTAAAGTTCATACTTGGCATTGAAATTGCTAGAAATAGTAAAGAAATACATATATATCAAAGGAAGTATACTTTAGATTTACTTGCAGAATATGGCTTCCTTAACTGTAAACCAGCGGCAACACCAATTTCAATTGACAAGCAGGATTACTCAAAGACAAATGCTTTGGCAGAAAACACAAATTACAGAAAATTGGTTGGCAAGATTCTTTATCTTGCAAACACAAGGCCAGACATCTCTTTTGCTGTACAGCAACTTTCACAAAATCTTGAAACACCACATGAGGGACACTTGACAGCTGCTCATAGAGTCTTGAGGTACCTCAAGGGCAAGCCAACACAAGGAGAATTTTTTCCAGCAACACAGGGAACAAAAATCAAGGCTTTCACAGACTCAGATTGGGGCAACTGTGTTGATAGCAGGAAATCCATCTCAGGCTATTGTGTATTTATGGGGGACTCTTTGGTTTCCTGGAAAGCCAAGAAGCAGAATACTGTATCCAGGAGTTCTTCAGAGGCTGAATATAGGGCTCTGGCCTCAACAACAGTAGAAATCCAATGGCTTATTTACTTGCTTCGAGATCTTAAGATTGAAGACAGTTTACCAGCTTTACTATTTTGTGATAACAGCTCAGCAATACATATAGTAAAAAACCCAGTTTTTCATGAAAGGACAAAGCACCTCGATATAGATTGTCATTTTATCAGGGCTAAACTTCAAGCTGGCATCATACACTTGATGAGTGTTTCTTCAAAAAATCAAGTAGCAGACCTATTAACAAAAGCTCTACATTCTCCAGATTTCAACAGACAAGTTGAGAGACTAGGCTTAATAGCAATCCAATGATGCTCAGCTTGCGGGGGGATGTTGATATACTCTACAGATTCCCTGTTAGTTAAGGATAGTTTAGTAATTTACTAAGTCTAGTTAGTTTTAATACTGAATATAAAAAGTTGTATAGGCAGTATAATGAATACTGCTTCTGCTATTATTTTTCCAGAAGGTACTCTTCTCTGTATTTGGGTAAAGCTCCCTAAAAGCTTGTTTGATTTTTTAATGGAAGTTTTCTATTGATTGTTCATCTCTCTCTCTCTCTTAAATTACTAAAAACATTGATAGTGTTTGATATTTTTTTATTATTAGGAATAGATTTGATGTAAAGAAATTAATATAATAATAATAATAAAATATTATTACTTTATTGGAATCTGAAATGATGAATGAAAAATGAAGAAGATAGTTGGAACAAAAACATTATAGATCCTGCAAAATGGAATTTGGGGAATGGAATATAGGAAAAATGGTTGGAATTTTATCTTAGAATTTATATATAACCTAGCTATAATAGCGCTAGAGCACTTTCTATTTTTCTCATTTTTTTGTAGCTAAATGAAAATTACAATTTAAATGGTGTATTTGTACAAATTACGTACAAAAGAATTTCAAATGCAAACTTTAACAATACACATCACAGATCTAGTCTACTATCATCTAGACCTGTTCGTGAGTCAAGTTACCCGGCCGATCCAAAACCCGTTTTAATGAATCGGGTTTAGACACTCATTTTTATAAAAAAGTTTGGTCTAATTCGAACCTGTCAAAGTCCGAAATTTTATGGGTCGGACTTAGTTTTTATATAAATACCCGAATCCAACCCGATAAATAATTTATTTTATTTTTAATAAATATATATAGAGAGAGCGTGCACTTTTTTATATACTTAACTACAATAAATGTTACCAAATATTAAAGATTTGAAATGAATAATGCAATTATATTTAAAATTTTAATCATATTTTTGCTAATTTTTGTTTTTTCTACGTATTATAATAAAATAATATTTATATGTTTTTATCGGGCTTAGGAATAACATTGTAAACCCGATCCAATAACGAAATTTCAAAATATGAGTTTGAACCGGACTTGGATTGATGTTTTTATAAAAACCCGTCAAACCATACATAGCCTTTCTAAGCTACCTTCGCCTCCTCGATCAAGTAACTTTCAATTAATATCTTTTATGTTATTACGAATTGAATTCAAAATTTAATTAGTTTAAGCAACTAAAATGTAATGGTGAATTATATGATGATTTTATTTCTCATAAAGTCATCAATATTTTATCATTTATGATTATTATATTTTCTTACTACTAAAATTAAATGATTGTCAATGGTCAAATATTGTATTTTGTCAAAAGTAAAGTTACCATTTAAAAATCCATACGTAATACCTTAGTGGTCACATTAACATTATTGATAAAAATAATATTGTTAATGTTAATAAATTTTTGTAATTTCTTAAAACCACAAAAATTGTCATTTGAACTTGTGAAGTAATCTAACAAACTTTTAATTGTTTAGCAAAGTTACCATCCTATTTTCTCGATCCCTTCCTGTCCAATTTCTATTTGAAACTTTATTTAGTCTATTATTTAAAGGAATTACGGTGTTTCATCTCCAACAATTCAATCCAATTTCACACTAGACTTTAAACTAACAAATATAAAAGTAGTAATAAATTTTTAAAAATAAAATAATTTATTAGTAATAAAATAAAATTAGAATTATAAAATATATAATTAAACTAAAAGAAAAAGAAAACGTGAAAAAATCTAAAAATTTTGAAGTTAATGAATAGTGTCACTCCAAATTTAGAGTGATACAATTCATATTCTACAAAATAGTGTTAAAAATAAAACGGGGTTGGAGCCATTCCCACTTCATTTTCAACTCTAAACCTCTATTTTGAAGTGGGCTTGGGTGTATCTCCACCCTACAACTCCAAATTTCACTTAAAACTTTATTATACTTTATAATTTGATTTAGATATAATGTTATTTCTCCAATCTTTCACTTCAATTTCACTCCAAACTTTAAAATTATAAATATAAAAGTTCGAAAAAATAAAAATATCATTTAATAGTTCTTTATTAATAAAATTAAATTCCAAAAATAAATTTTAATTAAAAGAATTAAAAAGATAAATAAAACAAAAAAATTTAAAAAAAAAGTTTTGAAGTTAATGAATAGTACCACTCCAAAATTAGAGTGGCATTGTTCAAACTCCAAAAATTAGAGTGGGTTGAAGGCATTTCTTCCCCATTTTCAACTTCAAATCCATTTTTGAAGTGGAGTTGGAGATACATCAATACAAAAATTATTTTTCCTTAAATTAGAAAAATTTAGATCCCATTTGGAATATTTTCCAATTTATACCAAATTTATATTTCGAAGAATGCAATATATCACCAAATTCCACTACACCACTAAACCAAGTTTACTAGTACAAACAATTTTTTCACCAGTACCGATGTAGACATCTAAACAGAATACCTCCCATACAGTATTGACATTATTATATATTTATGTATAATCATATTATACTTAACATGTATTGCCGTTATTATTGCTTGGTGTTGACTCTATTACAAAAAAGTTATTGTTGTAATGTCAAGTCAGAGATTTGATTTAACATTCACCATATAAAAAATTATGTGTTACCAAATCATATATTTAATGTGATATATAACAAATTAAATCTTATGTGTTATCACATCTGATTTGATTAATTTATGCGAGTTGTTAAATTAAAAATTTGAAAAATATTTTATGTTATCAAATCAACGCCATGTGTTGTCACATCAACCCTTGCTATCTATTAGTATCATTTTGTACCCATCTCTCATTTTGGGACTGGTTGATTAAGATTGTTTTTTCCATAAATAATCCTTGAATTTATAATAGAATTAAATTAATCTCTTATCAATAATCCATTTTATTATCTTCTTAATTTATTTCTTTATGTTAAAGTTATCTAGGATAATGAATTTGTCAAGTTCAGCTTGAGAACATCTTAAGGAGATCTCGGTTTTCTAATAAGTTCGATTTGTGAAACCTCTCTTTATTGGTTTAAGGTGAAAATCTCTGCAATCTTCTTTTATCTCTCAATCCCTCTATGCTTCAAATGGTATCAGAGCCAATCTTTTGTTGGAATTGTTGATGTGCCCTAGTTCTAAAGGCATTGGTTCATGCAGTGTCACATTATAAAGGCAATAATCTACTGCATTTATACCTTGTGCTATAATATGAGTAGAGTATCCATTGATTGATAATCATAAATGTCCC
>CATIWQ010199879.1:0-10392 GCA_949673415.1 Euphorbia schlechtendalii | reverse complement strand
CTCACATAGCCATATTTAGTAAGTTACCATTCTAAAAATGTTGGCTCACTAAACAACGTTATAATCATAGATCCAGTGATTATACACATTCTTGTTAACCCCAAAATCACTCTTAAAGTTAACTCAAAAGCATATAACTTGGTTAACATAAATGACGCAAGACAAAATACTCGTTATGACACATAGACATATCATAAACTTTGAAATAGAAAGTATAAGTAGAAAACAAAGTAAAGTTATAAGGTATGCAAGTGAAAGCTAAAGTTGATCAAACCGTATCCACTCTTTTATGGGAGTCGTCAATTCCCGCAATTCCTGCGTCTACTTTGAATTCAGTCTCGACTCATACAGAACCTCTGCTAGGATGCTATTCTTTGTGAATTTCGAATAAAAGAATGTTGAAGAACCAAAACTTTTATTGATAAGTGCTTTGCAATTGCACTCATACAATAAATGCTCGAATTTGTGTAGAAATATAGTGATTGAAATAGGAATAAGACTTTGAACGTAGCGAAATCTAGATATTTTCACTCTCTATCTATACACGCATACTATCATTCAATGCCTTCTATTCATGCCAAAACACCATGCTACGAAATTGGTGGGTTTTGAACTCTATTTATAGAGTGCGAAGGGTTGCGTCTATCCAAACAAAGAGTCGTATCCATTGACGAAGAGTTTCATTACTTCATTTTGATTGGATGCAAAGATTCATCCTCATCCATAATGGAAAGGCACCTTTTCATGATTGGTTGACTTTCAAGAGGTGTCTTTTTGGTTGGTAGTTGATGGCGGTTAATCGTTGTTATCTAATGGTTGGTAGTTGATAAGAGATAACCAATAACCATCACAAGTCACGACAGTGAATCACTTGTACGATCGTGAACATTGGTTGGCAGTTTTCTATTTATGAAGAGTGACAAGTCGCGACCATGAATGGGTGTCATGATTGTGAATTGTGATTTTCTTCAAAATTCTTCTTACAACTTTACTGATCTTTGACAGCTTCGATCCTAAGCCAAATCCTTGTGTTCCATGCATCTTTTTGTACCTTTTTCACTCTTTTTACATAGAATTCCACTTTTGATCATTTTACTCCCAAGATTTACCTAGTTTCTGCATTTGCATAAAAAACAACTACATACCACATGAAATCTTTTATATGAAGTATAAAATGAAACAAAACCATATCTTTTTATGTTTGAAAATGTCATGATAATAAGTGTAATTATACACTTATCAGTTTCGGATTATTACTAATAATAATTAAGCCTTCTTTTTGCTTATCAGTGTTTTTAATTTATTTATGTATCTTGTTGGTACCATATATGTGCATTGATAAGATAAGTCCGTGACTACTTCATAGCGTAAAAGTACGAGGACATAGTGGGAGCTATGTGGTGTGAGAGCTGCAAATGCGTGTTAATATGAATAGTCTAAATATCCTTAGTCATAGTTTCATTGAGACTGGAAATTTGTAGAACGGATAGACTAGCATGTGTAGGCTTACTCCTTGGATTAGATCCAAGCAGACGATCTCATGACCTGAAGGTGGTACCTTGAGTTAACACATGAATGTATTCGGGTATTACATTGGAGACCGCAATAAGACAGATAATCAGAAATAACTATATCCATGTGTTGGTTTCATGTCTTATTGCAATAGCAGTACAAGTATCCTCAGACCTGAGATACTTGTTACCTTATATAAGAGGTGTTATACTTTGGGTCATACTTATTCATACCCTGGTGATCAGGATGATACGAGTGATTATGGGGTATATTAAATATCATATGTTGGTAAGTCGTGTAGTCAAGATGGGATCCATCGCTTTTGATATAGTAATATAATAGTAGATGTACCTTAGGGCCCTTTGTTGAAGTTGTGAGCACGAGATTTTAACTCCCGACTCGCGAGTTCAATGATGAAGCTGTAATTTTTCCCTTGTTAGCTTTTCACATTTTGCAGGGTCTCGAAATTGTCCGAAAATCATCTGCCTTATTTCTTTGGGCCTCTTTTCCCTTAAAAAGCCTAAATAAAGAAGAAAAGCCCGCCTGTATGCGATATCATTAACGATGTTGGTGATATCGTTAACGATATCGAGATATCGTTAACGATATTTCTGACATAGTTAACGATATCACTAATATCGTTAACGATATTAAAGTGACAGCAGAACCAGAATTGCACTTTGTGGACTTTTTCAGCCAAAAATTCAAAATTTTACAACTTTCTCGGATTTCATCATTGAAAAAAGAGAGCCACATCCCACTAAGGACTTTGGATCCCCAACATTTTCTTAGGGATGGGTAAGGGTTAGGGAGAAAACCAGTAATCATTGCGGGCCTACCTCGAGAAGCGTGAAATGGTCATCAACCAAATCAGGGCAAGAGATAGTGGCATCCATGCTAATAAAATTCTCCACCAGCGCCAGTGCAGATGGAGAATTACCCCGATGAAGGGGATCGATAACAGACATTAGCCGGAACGGGGCAACATGACTAACTCCGCAGATAAATTCTTATATCAGAAGAAAAGCCACCATGTAAGGCCAGGCAATATGAGATCTAGGGGTACTGATGCACCACTCCAGCACAGCGGTAACCTGAAATCCCCCAGGATACGATGGGTGAGCAAGAAAAGAGGCCACCGAATCCAAGTTCCACAAACCCCATAGGTCAGCCTCGACACCAAAGCGGAAGGATGGTACCGCAAATGGAAAGGCACGAGGACAAGGCAGTCCGAGGATAGCTTGATACTCCTTGATCATTGGGTATAATTCTTTTTGGGAAAGCTGGAAGACATGGGCGATCGGCTCCCAAAACGAAACTGCAGCCCTAACCAAAGCCGTATTCACAAGATGGAACGTAAGATAGCGAAGGCCCCGTAAGCCGAACCTCTCAAGCTTATCCCAATCAGGATTCTTCATTGAGTGCGGAAAAGTCCAAAGTTGTTGATTGTAGGACACCATGTGGAAAAGGAAGGAAAAGAGCCAGATGAAATCCTTCAAAGATCGGTGTTATCTACACATACGTTAACCGCATATATTAGCAATGACATTCATTCATACATAAGAGCATTCACAAACAAGCAAGCATATTCATGAAATGAAACACCACATGTGAGGATCTGGTATTCAAAGACCAAAATCCTCTCCTTTCATAAACCTGAAGTTCTCAAAAAGTTCTGCAAGGCAAAGCTATCTAAAGAGGTTTAGTTTGAGATATGGAAACACTTTTGTAGCAGAAATATCCAATCAAATAATCAATGAAAATTGTGCAAAAGCGTTACAAGCACCCGAAAAACTGCAATAAATTTATCCCTACAACAAAAGAATAGAAAAGAGAAAGGGTAAAAACATCTTCATCTAAGAAGAATCCTCCTTGTCCTCTGTGGACAAGATAATAAGGCTATCCTCCTCCACACCCCGGCTCCCCAATCTACCCCGGCGCACTCTAGAGTGCGATGAAGCTCCCCGATGTATCCCAGACCGGCTCCCCCACTTGACGTCGCTAGATAAACAACCCACTAGGCCTGAGCCTGAGCCAGCTATCTCTCTAGGTCCTCTATCCTCAGAGCTTGATCTCTCACCTGACCCTCAAGGCTCTGGACAGCAGTTTAGGAATTTAGGAGATCCTGATGCTCATTGGCGATCAAAGCCTATGATGGAGAACATGCATCGTAACATAAACATTTAAAGGGCATGCACAATCATCTCACATGCATGTATAACTAGTGCATATTTTCATGAAATTTTGAATAGGATTACCTCAACCGTCTAGTTTTGCACAATGATCATGTCACGAGCAGTTAGGTAGTTGTGGACATACAGCTTAGCATCAAACCGGGGAACCTGCCATTTGAGAAACAAAGTCAAGATATGAATTGAAGGAATTGAAAGTCAAAGCTTCAAAGGATGAAACTCACATGAGTGGTATCATCAGGAGCAAAGCTCACGGGATACGTGCTCTGGGGTAGAGTTTAATTCCGTCGCTCCCCTACTCTTACCATCAGGGAAAATCTGGTCTCTAGATATGTGGTAGAATAGCCCTCCACAAAGCCAGGGATGTGATGCATCCGGTTCGTAGAGCTTGACTGATATTCCCTAGCTCGCTTCCCTACGTTAACCTATTTAACAAAGGCCATAAATACATAACAAAAATAACAAGAATCCAAAGGAGATCAAGTTAAGAAGATATTCATACCCTCGAAGAGCTCGAGCCGCCACCTCTGTGGTCCCTGCTGCCAACAGGACCGACATCGTCACCTCTCATATAACCTTGACTGCAGCCACCTCCTCCACTACCGAGGTCCCCACCACCGATGTCATTACCTTCATGACCCGGACCATCATCGGGACCATCGTCGTAGCCGTCGCCACCCTGTGTAGCTCTTCCTCCTCCTTGTTGGAGGAAACCACACCCAACATCTCCGTCGCCTTTCGGCGATGCCAATCCTCCGTATCGTCGTCAGAGATGCAAGGGTAAGGAGGGATCAGGCACTCCAGATGTGCCAAGTACGAACCACCAACGGAAGGAGCCACTACGCCACTCCCATCAAAGAAAGTAGCCTGATCCTTCGTAGACCTGATTATCAAATGGGGTAAAAAAAATGCCAGTAAGAGAGCGGGGAGGCACAGGCTGATCTACAGTGGTCGAAGTCTACCAAGACTAGACCCTCTCCCCGAGGTACCACTTGAGAGAGAGGGGAGACTCTAAGACCAGCCGGTGGTCATCAACGTCAGTCTTCATAGTCACCACCGCATCTTGATTTGGCACGGTGATCCAAGGATCTGACTCAATCTAGAATAAGAAGAAAACTTGTTGATTGTAATGATACAGTTAGAAATAAAGACAAAAATGTTCAAAGGAATAACTCAATACCTTCTCGGTGGTCAGATGGCGAAGACGCTCTCGATATCCGGTTCTCCATTGGAGGAGACCACCGAACGGACGGCACCAAACGGCCAAGAGAGGCTCACCCCGAAATACCACAGTCTTAAAGACCGGGTGAGGAAGAATTCGATAGGAAATGGCCTAGACCTGCAGTGAAATCAAAGTCAAACAAAGCTATGAAAATAAAGAGAAATAAGAAATAAAGTCCAAAAGATGATCAATTACCTGGAGAAGTATGTGACCCAACTTGAGGGCCTTCTCGTGAGCCCTCACCGCACAATCTAGGCCATAGTACATTTAGCCTAAGATGGCCCTTGGCCAGTTCGAGACTAGAATAGCCTCCAGATCCTCCACCAAGGAGATCAACCCATAGTTGATCTTACTAGAAGCAATGGGAAAGAAGAGCACCGTTAGCAAACAAATAAAGAAGGAGCGTACGCACTGAGCCCGTGACTCCTCGGGCACCACCTCCATCGAGCCCCAATGTAGACTCAACGCTTTGTAAGAGAGCCGAATCAAGCTCGGGGCCAAACCAAATAACTCGTATACCTGGTTGATGACCCGGCGAGTAGTGGAGAAGCGGTCCATGAATACGTCTAAATGGATGGTGCCTAGATACCATGAGAGGCCCGTCATTACCACCACATCGGAAGGAGTGATGGTCAACTCTCCCACTAGAAGGTGGAAGGTGTGGGTAGTCTCGGACCACCGCTCAACCAAGGTAGTGAGAGCAGGATGAGACAAATGCGGCATGTGACCCGATAAAATCCGTGTGAGTGCACCAAACCCAGTGGCATCAATGGAGGCCTGAACCTCCGGATCTCCGGCGGTGCGATTCCACTAGTATCCCATCGCACCTATACCGGAAAAGTTGGTATAGATCTACGGCTGCTAAAGACAGAAACAAATTGCAGGAAATCAACCAATGTGAGATTCTGTATCCTTTTATCACAAATAAAGAACTTTGAATCTTTCGCGAACTACAAACTGGTCTAAAATAGCACTCAAACATGGTTTTTAGACGAAACAAAAAATGTTCTGCCTCCCTCTGCGAGATCGTTACCGATATCGTTAATAATATAGGTTGATATTTGTAACGATATCATAGTAACAGAGGCAGAAACAGCCTCTGTCCCGATTTTGATCCCTAAAAATTCAAATTCCTTCAGTTAAATCCCCCACATCGGGTTCCAAATCATCCTAAACTATGCACATAATCAATGTATAGAGCATAATCATGCATCAATTTCATCTAAATCATGCATTTTTCACAAATCTAAAACCTAGATTTTCGAATTAAAATTGGAAAAATCGAAATTAAAGGAGTTTTGGGTTACCTGGATTGTTGATGCGTATTCCCCGAGCCTCGGGCGGAGAGTATTGATGAGGGAATTAAAGGAAAAGCCAACGAACTCGTCCTCCCGTTCGAAACAAAAATCTTTCTCCATGGGACACCGTTTGAATCCTGGAATGTCAGGATTATCATCGAGAGAGGAGGGGGAAACGGCTCTCGGGTTGCAGGATTTAATCTTGCACAACATTTCGCCAGAGAATTTGGGGAAGAAAATCAGTTTTGAGAGATTTTTGGGAGTTGTTTTCGAATGAATGAAAAAGTGAAGGAAAAGTTAGGTTTTATTTTCAGCCCAAATTCATTTTAACCCTTTAAAATTTGTCTTTCAGTGTTATTTTAACTTTGAAGATGACCCGCAAACTTTTGGGACTTGACAAAATACTTTCAAAACTCGATCGTGCTGGTCCGAGAAGTCAACACTCATTCATATTTTAATTCTTGATTGAAGGGGCAAAAATCTTTACTGACAGCAATCTCAATCAAGAAATCAAAACATGCATTCATAACTTGCATTTTCTCAAAATCCTAACTTTTTACAATCATCCGAATTTTCTAAAATTCAAAATCCTGACTTTTTACAGTCATCTGAACTTTTTACAGTTCAAAATCCAGATTTTTTACAATTATTCGAACTTTTTACAATTTAGAATCCTAACTTTTTACAGTCATTCGAACTTTCTACAGTTCAAAATCCTAACTTTTTACAGTCATCCGAACTTTTTACAGTTCCAAATTCTAACTTTGTACAGTCATCCGAACTTTCTAAAGTTCACACCTTATCCCGGCCTTCTCACGGTCTGCGGGTTTTCTATGATCCCGAAGGCCGCACTAAGAAGAAAGCTTCCAGCCATCATGACCAAGGAAGTGCCAACCGCGACTGGGAAGGTATTGTCTCTAAACCCCACTGCTCTTTCAATCATGGGACCATACTGATCTCATATCAACAATGATCCCACGAGGGGCAGTCTGTGAGCACGAGATTTTTACTCCCGACTCGCGAGTTCAATGATGAAGCTGTAATTTTTCCCTTGTTAGCTTTTCACATTTTGCAGGGTCCTGAAATTATCTGGAAGTCATCTTCCACGTTTCTTTAGGCCTCTTTTCCCTTAAAAAGCCTAAATAAAGAAGAAAAGCCCGCCTGTATGCGATATCATTAACGATGTTGGTGATATAGTTAACGATATCGCAATATCGTTAATGATATTTCTGACATAGTTAATGATATCACTAATATCGTTAATGATATTGAATTGACAACAGAACCAGAATTGCACTTTGTAGACTTTTTCAGCCAAAAATTCAAAATTTTACAACTTTCTCGGATTTCATCATTGAAAAAACGATAGCCACATCCCACTAAGGACTTTGGATCCCCAACATTTGCATAGGGATGGGGATTTTAGTTGAAAAAATGGAAAAAGTAAAAAAAAACTTTGACTTGGCTTTTTGGATTGAAGGGAGCCCATAAGGGAGCTAAGTTTGGGTAAGTTAGGAAAGGGGGGCTTTTCAGGAGAGAAAATGAGAGATCTCTGCATAAAGAACTAGCAAAAATAACAAAAAAACACAAACCAAAGTTCCAAAGTTTGAGGTTTTAGAGCATTTCTAAGATCTAAACCCAAAGGAAGAAGGATCTCTAACTCTTTTCTTCCTCATTTCACATACCACATCCATGAATCACTGCCTTCCCTCAAAGAGTAGACCTCTAATCTCCGTTTTCATCAAAAACCGCAAAACCAAACCAAAGAAACGAGGAGGACTTTCCGGGTATTTTCGTGGACCGAACAAAGTGGATTCACAGCTACGGGGTAAGCCTCTGAGTTATTAGAGTCGTGCTTCATATGTTTTTTTCATGTATATGTGTTTGATGTATTAAATACGTGAAAATGTAAAGATCAGCAAAAACAGCAAACTGCATGTATTTTGTACGTCCAACATCGTTCAACGATATCGTTGAACGATATCGTGACATCGTTGAACGATATCGTGACATCGTTGAACGATATCAAGATATCGCCCAACGATGTCATTTTCCAGGCAGAATACAGGGTAGCATATTTTTAAAATTTTCGAGTTTAGATTCATGTTCGAGAGGGTCAATGGTGACCATTCAGATCTGAGATCTGAGTTTTTAGTAACATGAAGCGTACATGTGAAAATTTTACAAACCCGAGTTTCATTTGCCGGAACGTTATTTTATCATCTTTAATGTTACTTTTTTCGGAATATTTTAATAATTTCACGGTTTATGTTTTTGACCTAGATTTATTTTCTGTCAATATTATTATGAAGTGTGTTAGGAAACCCCGACGAAGGGAACTGAATTTCCCTGATAACAGACCCAACAAATATTCGCATGTGGCATTTTCACTAAAATTGGCTAAATAAACTTGTGTGTATAAAATGAACTTTTTTTATGAAAAAGAAATATCAAAATCTCTGATGTTTTAAATTAGACCATACGGGTCTCATAAAAAAATCAAAACGAACATACTTGCAATTATTTGTGTTGTGCCGTATTTGTGCTAAACCTTGTGGATGCAGGTAGCCTAGGATAGATGTATGTTAGGATTTATTTTTCTTCGGGTATCGCTTTTAATGTTAAATTCAAATGTAATATTTATTAGATATCGATGTATTTTAGGCGATTGTACCCCTTAGACTCCGATGTATTTAGGCGATTTGTAAAAAACCCAAACACAATGATGTAATTAATACCCCGTGGAATAGTGCATTTAATTTCCTACGTGTTTACTTTCACCATTTATTTATCATTTTATGCATGCGAGATAAACATAAACTGAAAACGCCTAGTTTAGTTTGAATATTATAAACGTGGTTTCTCACTCATAGTGTAATTTAACTCAAATGACGACGAAATAGATAACTCATCCCAGACTTGAATCTCTGAACTATGGTATCGCTTAGGCTTAATGGATCTAGGCTGTACCAAAATTTCCTGGAAGAGCTGATCCAAGTGGCGACTCTGAGTACCATAGGCTAGAGATCCTGATATCGAGTCTTTTAAGCTTGAAAATCACACTTTTCCAAGCGAAACACTCTTTTCCAATGCACTTTTCCAAAAGCCCAAAATCCATGTTTTCGAAAACCCCACGCCCCATCTCACGGCGTCAGCGCGGGACCTCCGAAACATCGTCCGCTCACAGAAGTGACACACTCATAAACCTTTGATCGAAGTATAAGATTGATAGAATGAGTTTCTAGTCAATCTTGATACATAATGGCTGAGTGGTGTTCTTCGTTAACAAGTCTAATTTTAGGATAGCTACAGCTATTACATGAGCTGTTACTTAATCCTAGCTCAAAAAATTGGATGGTGCTTAACTTGATGGAAGGAGTGTATTGTATTGGTTACTACTACAGAACCGGATCAAGTTACAAGCACGTGACATTCCAAGTATTAGGGGATCATATGCCTTTGCTAGAAAGCTCATTTGATCGTCTAGAGCTATCGGGTTCCATATCGATTTGGAACACTAAGCCTAAAGATTCCCAGATGGGAAATAAAGTTTAGGTTAACCTCTAAGGGCTTAATACTTTGGGATCTTATGAGGTCACGCACTTTAGGTCTTTACTGGATTACGTAAAGAACCTATAGAATAGGCTGGGTCTATGCCAAAAATATTTATTTGTTGAATTCGTTAGAAGAATTATTAATTGGTTGGGCCAAATTAATAATTAAAGGGAATAAAGCGAAAATAGGGAAAAATGCACGGAGCGGAGAAAGGGAATCTTTCCTGTTACGAGTGGTGTGAGCGGGCGACACGGAGCGGTGGGCCGAGAGCGCGCGGGGGTTCATAGGCGCGGTCCACCAGGGTGTTTTGAAAACAGATGAAGGAAAAGCACCGGGTCTGGGACCCGAAAAAAAGGTTAAAAAGAGAAAAAGGCGAAAACGTTTAAGATCGGCTCGAACCCGAATCCGCCGTCTCTCAGTGTGGAGTCGCCACCTGGATTAGCTCTTTCTAGGAATTAGAGTCTTGTGAGGCTTAACATCCGGGGGACGGCCCACCAAGACACAGAGATTTGGGTCCGGGATAAGTTGCTTATTTCTTAAGTGACCACAATATATTACATCTACAGAAAACCGTTTTCTTTTAATTGTGCATATTCGCACTTATGTCATTTTT
>CATIWQ010199830.1:0-33991 GCA_949673415.1 Euphorbia schlechtendalii | reverse complement strand
ATATATGACAAGTGGTATAATCATTAAATGTGGGAATGATGATGGGAGAAAGAAAATCATCAGTTTCAGATCAGATCAGTGATGGGGGGAACACAATATACTTTTAGTAGCGTTATTTTTAATTTGTATAGTATTATGTATTTTTTAGCTCTCATTTTTTATACAATTAAATTTAAAATGCACTATGAATTATATAAAATAATAAATTTAAATTTTTTTGAATTTTGGCATCAATTAAGTGTTTTACAAATGTGTTACGATAAGCGCAAAAAGTGTTTCAAATGCAACATAAGTGTTTTTTAAAAAATGTTTTGAAAACTTAGCATGGTGTTGCAAATATGCTAAAAGTGTTATAAGAAATGTGTTGGGAAAAACAACAAAAGTGTTACGAAAAAAACTAACGGGCGTTAATGTTGACGGCTACGGGTATTTTTTGCAACACAAAAGAAGTCGTTGCAAATACTAAAAAAATATTGCGAAAAGTCACTTGTCTTGCGACAAAAAAAATGTGTTGCGAAAATGACTTTTTGCTAGGGAAGCATTACCAAAGACTTTTTTCATGGAAAAGTGTTGCGGTAAGTGCTTTCGCAACACTTTTGGCACTTTAGGCAACATTTTTTCATTGTTACGAAAGACCATCTATGGCATAGTGTCTTTACCTAACGACTAACCTGTTTGTTTCCAATGGATTGACATACATGTTATTTCACATCATGGTATGCTAACCCCTTGTGATGCAACCATAACATTAAACATCTCATGCATTTCTCACATCACGAGTGATGAATCTCAAACGCATGGTCTGATCTTCCACTTGTGTATCAAAGGGGTTTGGAAAAGGCCTGCTCATTGCTTGGTCCATGTTTCTCCGATCTTGGCCAATCTAGAGGGGGTTTCGTACACTGACTCAAGTGAGGACTCGGGTATAGACCCAGATTCAATTCAAAATGCATCTTTCATGGCCAATCAACCAGAAGAAGGTGCAGGGGAGGATCACCCTGTCCGTACGGGACAAAACTCGCAGCAGACACATCAATCATCGGTGAGCGCTGAGATCACAGCTACCTTGAACGCCTTTGCCAACAGCGAACATCTTGCATTGCTCATTCACCAGCACGTCGAGAGGGCCTAGATTGTAGTGTCCAGCCCGGAGGTCACCCTTAACAACAGCAATCCAGTTGGCCAGCCTGAAACAGGGGGACCTCCCACCTCACAAATGCTGCCCCCTACTCCTACTGCTGTGAGCGGACGACATGGAGCGGTGGGCCGAGTGTGCGTGGGATGAGAGGCGCGGTTTACCGGGTTGTTTGGAAAGCGTGCCAGGCCGGGGGCCCGGGGAATGGTTTTATGAAAGAGTGGGCGAAAAATGTTATAGATCGATTTGAACCTGAATCTGCCATCTCTTGTTGTGGAGTCGCCACCTGGATTAGCTCATTGCAGGAATTAGAGGCCTGTGAGGCTTAACATTCGAGGGACGGCCCAACAAGACATAGAGATTCGGGTTCGGGATAAGTTGCTTATTTCTTATTGGATCACATTATATTACATCTACAAAAAACCTTTTTCTCTTGATTACACGTATTCACACTTAAGTCATTTTGATATTTAATGCATGATTTAGCGCGCATGCGGAAAGCAATAAATCCATACATAAAGCATTAAGTAAATGCGAAAAAGTAAATTAATAAATTACAAAAATCGGGGGTTGCAACCACCTGCCTAATCTATTAATTACAATCCTTGTACAAATATTTACAATACCCGAAGGAAATTAAATCCTATGCATACATCTATCTTGCATCCACAAAGGTTAGCACGGATATGGAGTAATATTTACACATATGTACCAAGTGTACCATGTATGTTCGATTTGGATTTTGGCAAGACCTGTGTGGTCGAGATGAAAACAACAGAGATTTAGAAGTTCTTGTTTCATTAAAATTATTCATTTTTATTTACACGTATGTTGGTCGATTTTATTAGTGAAAATGACCACATGGCAAAATGGTGAGGACTGTTATCCGGGGAACAAGTTTTGTTCCCTTTATGGGGGTGACATAACACAATGTTTAGAAATGTAAATCTAGGCTGAACATGCATAATGTAGTCATTCATGGGATTAACAACGGTAACGAGGTCATACATATCATCTTCGACTTCCTTGTGAAGGGTAATGTCGATATGAATGGTCCGAAGCATTTCCGTTGCTATTCTGAACTTTAATTATCACATTAAAAAATTAATAAATAATTTATAAATCCTAAATTATTACAATTTGAAGGTTTGTTACCCCCAAAGATGCATTTCCAAGTTCAGCAAGGTCTCAGCGGGTCGTTCTAGGCTCAAACGATTCGAAACGGAGCAAAACAAAGCGAAACTGCCTTCTGCCTTCTGCCAATGTTGCTAACAACATTAGAAAATATTGTTAATGATATTTCAATGTGGTTAAATACTTTGGTTATGTTTTTAACGACACCGACATTCCAGACCTACAAGAAAACACAAAAAACAGCAAAAAAAGGGCGAAAACGATAATCCAAACTTCAAATGACCATAACTTTTGCTATACTTAATGGATTTTGATGATATTTGTCATTAAGGAAAGCTAAAAATGTGTAAAATATGTTAATATAAAGAAAATAGCAAAAAAAATTTAAGATCATACTGAAAATCGTAGGAAATAGAATGGTGCGTAGAAAATGAAAATAACCGAAAATAACATGAAACTTCAAAGGGAAAGAATGTAAACGTGAGCACGACTCTAGGAACTCAAAGGCTTACCCATTAGCTATGAATCCACTTTGTTTGGTCCCCGAAAACATCCGGGATGTCCTCCTTGTTTCTTTTGGTTCGATTTTACCGGTTTTTGATGAAAATGGAGAGTTAGAAGTCTCCGATGGTGGGAAGGCTGAAACTTCCAGGATTTTGTTGAAGATGAGAAAGGAAAGAAAAAGAGTTACTTCCTCCCTTGATTTTTGATCTTAGAAATGCTCGAAAATCTATGAGTTTTTAGGTTTGTGTAGTGTTTGTGTTTGGGATTTGTGGTAGCTTTTTCTTTTGATTGAGGTGGCTTTTTGGCTGAGATTTTTGGAGGGATTGGAAGCTCTATCTTTGCTGGAATCAAGCCTCTTCCTTGCTCATTTTTATGCCCCCCTTTGCTGAGGTTTTCCTCCCCTCTTTTGTGAACTCCCTTCAATCCACAAGTCCTCCTTCCACCCCACCTATTTTGTCACTTTTCCTCCTTTTTCCACCCATGTAGGTGAAGGTTAGGTTAACCCTTTGTCTTTGGAGGAAAAGTCCAAATTTATGGGTGAGGGATTGAATTTTTTATTGAAAAATGTGATGCCAGCCTTTTCTGACTATCTGCAACCTCGATATCGTTAACGATATCAAGTGATATCGTTAATGATATCATGTGATATCGTTAACGATATCGTGTGATATCGTTAACAATATCATCTATATCATTAACGATATGGTTTATCAAAGCGAGCTTTTCATTTATTTGGGCTTTTTAGGAGAGATGCGGCCCAAAGAAATAAGGCAAATGATTTCTGAATGATTTCGGGACCCTGCAAAATGTGAAAAGATAAAAAAGAAAAATTATGGCTTCATCATCGAACTCGCGAGTTGGGAGTCAAAATCCCGTGCTCACAGGCTGCCCCTCATGGGATCACTACTAATATGAGATTAGTATGGTCCCACGATTGAAAGAGCAGCGGGGTTTAGAGATAATACCTGCTGAGTCGCGGTTGACACTCTTCGAGGATGATGGCTAGAAGCTTTCATCTCGGTGCGATGTCTTTCGGGGATTGATCTCCTGATACCCCTTATGAATTGCCCGTTTATCAATGATTGCCCCTGGAGGTTGATCTTCGGTTGATTGATGCCGTTGGAACCGTTGGGAGAGAACGTTGACCGTGTGCCCCCGTTCTCTTGGTTGAAGACCCATGTGTGCAAGCTGTAGTAAACCTACTGATGATGTGGATCGTAAGAAGTCCGCTGACCGTGAAAAGGCCGGGACTAGGTGTGAACCATAGAAGGTTTGGATGACTATAAAAAGTTTGGATTTTTGAACCATAGAAGGTTCGGATGACTGTGAAAAGTCAGGATTTTGAACCGGAAAAGGTCTAGTGACTGTGATAAGTCAAATATATGAGATGGATCGTAATAGGTCCAGTGACTATAATAAGTCAGGGAAATGAGGTGGATCGTATTAGGTCCGGTGACTGTAATAAGTCAAGAAATGAGATGGATCGTAATAGGTCCGGTGACTGTAATAAGTCAAGGAATGAGGTGGACCGTAATAGGTCTGGTGACAGTAATAAGTCAAGAAATGAGGTGGACCGTAATAGGTCCGATGATTGTAATAAGTCAGGAAATGAATGTGGACTGTAGAAAGTCCAAAAGGGTATTTGGACAGTAGAAAGTCTGGTGATTGTAAAAAGTTTGAAAGTTGCGACCTCTAGGAAGTTCCCTGATTGTAAAAAGTTAAAAAAAGAATTTGGACTGTAGAAAGTCCAGTGACTGTACAAAGTCTAAAAAGGAATGTGGACTGTAGAAAGTCCGTAGTGGATGCCCCTTGTGAGTTGACCATGGGTTGATTGTGACCTTCGGAACTACTGGGGAAAGGATGAAAGCCGTGTGCTCCATGCCTTTGACGATATGTCGACTGCTGTGAGTCTTCGTTGAAGTCCGATGTGGGATGGTTGACCCGTGCGGTCTGAATTGAATGCCCCTTATAGGATGAAGGGGGCACCTACAAGAGTGAGGAATTTTATTAGTAGATATTTGTGACATATGTTTTAATTCCTTGATTGAGATTGCTGAAAGCAAAAATTTTTGCCCCTTCAATCAAGAATTAAAACATGATGAATAAATGAATTAGATGGAAATTCGGGGATATCCCGAAGATTTCTCCGTTATTTTAAGAGGCTCTTGAGATGTTGCTTTCGGCTTGAGTGAGCTGTCATCTTGCTCATGGATTCCTCATGTGGAGGTGGAGTGTTCTCCTTGTTAGAATGGCATTGCCTTAGCTTAGCATCGCCTTCACCTGTAAGTGGATGATATGTATGCATGATCGATATTTATGACATGATGTATGTTCATCTACCGTAGGCATCGTGGGCTTCATTGATAGAAGAGCCGTCTCTTGAGCTGGTATATGAATGCCCCTAGTGTTTGTCTCGTTGGGGATTCCGTGGATGACTTCCTCAGAGCGATGACCATGGGTTCGTTGAATCAGATTCAAGTTTCGAGTTTGGATCTGATTTGAGGAAAGCCTGGATTAGTCGTTGACTCCACACTATGTTGGTGATGATTACTTGAAAGTCGTTTGCTTGAAGTGTTGAAGATATATGATGTCATGCACGTATCGTTTAGAGGAGGAGATGATGAATTTGATGTTGGTTCTAATTTTTGCATAGATTGCCCTTGCGGGTTTTCAATCTATCAAACCTTGTCCTAATTTTTGCCTGGACCACCCTTTCAGGTTTTCAATCCAGCAGACCCATTTTTTTATTTTTATTATTATTTTTATTTTTTATTTTTTATTTTTTGTTTTTTGTTTTTTATTTATGTGGATGTTTACTTGTGATATTCTACCATTGGCATGCAAGAACTCAAAATAAGCATATGCATAAAGATTCAACAAAAATGATAATTCATTGATGAACTTAACAGGGGTATAAAGGATTCAAATGATTTGACTCCTGCCATTGATTAGCCCTTTCAGGTTTTCTAACCAATGTAGTTCTCTCGATGTCCTAAGTTTTGCCTGAGCAGCCCTTTTCGGATTTTCAGCTCAGCGGACTATTCTTTTTTTTCCCGTTTTGAAAAGAAGCCCTAGTTTTTGCTCAACTAACCGAGTGTTAGTTGACAAGATGAATACAAATTTATTTTTTTTATTCGTACTGCTTTTCATTGATTTATTTCTTTCACCTATGCATGATAGCAATTGTGTAAGATTTGATTGATTTAATAGATCGACCACCGTCCATGTCCATGATTTCAGTCGCGATTTCGTTCAGCATTTCTGATCGATTGGTTGACGCTCATGCCACTTTAGGTGCATGTGATGATGAGTCTTGATCCTCAGTGTTTCTTGCGATGAGGTGATGATTGCCCCTTAAATGGTAGTGAGCAATGTGGAGGAGTTGTTGACGGGTTCAACGGTTTAACTCCCTTTTTGTGACATTGTGTCAATCGTTTGGCCTTATGAATGGTGGTGATAAAATTGTTGACGTGTTCAACAATTCGACTCCATTGTGAATGGTTGTGATGGAGTTTGTTGATGTGTTTAACAATCTGACTCCTCTGTGGCATTGCGTCGTTGTTTGGTCCCAACTTGCTTAGTCAACCTCTTGGCCTTATTCTAGCTCTGATCCTTTTGATCTTTGCATGAACGTTTCGTATTTGGAGATCTTTCCTTTGATCTTTCATCATAGTGTGATGAGGCAATTGCTGTCACGCGTTTTCTAAGTACATGTATTTATCTCTCACTTTCTTACAAGAGTCAAATCATTTGAATTTATTGTGGGGAATCCATTTATACCCAAATTAACTTCATGGAATGATGTGTCACATGTGCTAAAAATAATATGTATATGCTTATGAGAATGCGTGACGTCATTGATAGAATATCAAGCAAGCGAACAAAGTTTGAAGCATTCAAAGATAGAGTTTGTTAAAAAAGGTTTAAAAATACTAATTATTACATCATTAACGTTCTCATCCTCCACATGCGGAGGGTTTTCTTTCCCAATGGCCACCTTTTAGCAGTCATCCGCTTGCTTCCCCTTTGGCTGCGTATGGTTGGAGGATGATGCCCCTGAGTCATTCTTCCAGAACCATGTCTCACTGACTGGTTTTCCCTAGGCGTACTCTCGAGGAATTCGAGCCACTTCTTTTGTTCGGCCTTTTCAAATACCGCATTATAAGAGGGATAAGCATAAATTCCTAGCTTCTCTCTGTACTCCGGCAAGGCTCCAGCTATCAATTTTGCTATCATCTCGGGTAGACTAATATGATCTTTCAACAACAACTGGGTGGTCATCCATCGGGTGTAATATGACTTGAACAGCTCTCCTAGTTTCTATCTCAGAGCCTCCAGGTCTGCTCTATCAAAGATGCTGAAAGGCGCTCCCAGTTTTGAGACACCTTTGGGGGTAGATTATTGTACCATCGATTAACTGGGGCTACCAACGTGATTATGAACATTTTTGCCAGCATTTTATCACTGACTCATTAAACTCTCATTACCGTTTGGTAATTAATCAAGTGGGCCTGGGGGTCACCTTCCCCATCAAATTTTACTATCATTGGCATGATAAAGTTATTGGGGAGCCACTCATCACTTGGTGCAGTTGGTAGCACCGAGTAGGAGGTGGCCTGAAAGCCGAGATGCTATGCTGCATGGTTCGCTAAGAATTGATGCCACAGCTCTTCCATACTAGGTCGGGGAGTTGAGTAACCAGCCTCCTGCCTGGCTGAACCGTTGAACTGACTATATGGAGCCTGGGGATGTAATGGGCCCCTGGGAGGAATAGCATTAGTTAGTTGAGGTGGGAGTTGCCCCTGGTATTGTATAGCCATAGTGTTGGCATTTGTGCCATAATTGTAAGGCAGAGCTTGAAAGTTTGGGAATTCCCCTAATGGAGGATAGGACGTCTGCTTGATCGGAATGAACCCAGAAGACGGTGCTCTTAGCCTTGCTGTGGTTGTGGGCGACTGAGACCCTTGATGATAATTCTGTTGCATGGGCTGAGCTAGTGGTTCCATCATCAAATGATCCGCCGCTCCTGTCACTTGGCCACTGCTATTCGTTGGCTGGCCATCTCCAAAGCTATTCTGTCTTGATGGAAAAGGGAAATGTGTCTGAGGGAATGTGTTCCTTGCTTGGCTAGGAGATGGGAGCTCGTGAGGGGTAGAGCCAGGTCTCCCAGCTACAGGGTGAGTACTGGCAATAGGACCTTAGAGGTTACGGACGGGCTCCTGGTCTGACACCCTGGTTTCTGGCTATCTAGGGCGAGAATGGAACTGGACAACTTGAATGAACTGATCACTGTGAAGAAACACATTGAGGGCATTAGCTATTTCTTGGCCTATCGTAGATTGGGAGGAAGCAGGTCGACCCTGGTCTAGTTGATTAGTTCCTTTTGAGACATTCTACTGGTCTACCATTCCACCGATTTCCCCTGAATCGTTCACTGTCCTCAGTCCTGAGCTAAGCCCTGAACCTGAATCTGAGCTTGAGTCTTCGCTTGAGTCAGTGTATGGAACCCCCTCCAGATTAGCCACAATTGGAGAAACACGGACCCGACGGTGAGTAGACTTCTTCCTAGCTAAAATATACAAGAAGAAGGTTAGAGTGTGCATGTAAGTTTCATGGTATGACTCATGATGTGAGAGACGCATGAGATGTTTAATGTTATGGCTGCATTCACAAAGGGGTTAGCATGCCATGATGTGAAGCAACATGTATGTCAATCCATTTGAAACAAACATGTTAGTCGTTAGGTGACAAAAACGTAATTCAAATAAGACCTGACCCGTGTGGTAAGGGCTTGAAGTTATGGTGACATCTATGTGATGTTGAGGATTTTGTTTGCCAATCCATTTGGAACAAACAGGTTGATTGTCATAATACCCATGCGGTAGTAGGCTTGAGATTGAGGTGTGACTCGTGTTTTGCCAATCCATTTGAAACAAAACAACGAGGTTTGCCTATTACCCATGTGGTAATAAGCGTGCAAAAATCATTTAAGGAGATTGGATCATGGAGATGCAAGTGTGTGTTTGCCAATCCTTTTGAAACAAACAAATCGAAAAAGCGATAAATGGTCGTGTATTATCCAAGTGATAATACACTCTAGAGTTCGGGTAGAACCATGTGTTATACCCTATGAGGTACTGAGTAAGAGGATGCCATTTTGGCAAGAAAAGCTGGTAAGTTTGCTAATCCAAAAAAAATGATAAATGGTCGCGTATCATCCATGTGATAATACACTTTTGAATTTTGAGATTCCGAATTCGGGTAAAACAGTGTGTTATACCCTATGGTTTAGGAGTCTGTGATTCTAAGCGTACAAAGGCTTGAGTGCTTAGTAAGCACCATTTTGAAATGGGTAGGTATTTACCCTGTTTGGGCTTTTGATATGTGTGATTGCCCCAGAAGGGCTGTGAGTTGGATGTTTGAGTTGAACATCTCAAAGGTGATGTGTAGAATTGCCCCTTGTGGGCTGAGTATCGGATGTTAAATGGACATCCCGTAGTAAAAGGAAGGTTTTTGCCATGTGCAGGTGAATAGCGGGATGTCAAATGGACATCTCAGTGACAAGGGGTAAGTGATGCCCCCAAGTGATTTTGTGTTATCCTAGGGTGACATGATCTGTGGTGTCAACTGTGCCTAGGTGAATGTGATATGTACATTTGATATTATGAGTGTGTACGTTCAAGTGTCTGCATAAAAATTCGTGGTCAGTATGACATTTGTTTAGTGACAATTTGAAAGGTGTATATACAAAGCACATATCATGCAACGTATCACTTCCAACCTTATGTCTCTCGCGTGTAGGGTTTTTTGGATGGTCTTTATCCTAGGTTTGGTTCATCTTAGTACCAGGAAGATACTAAGCAGCGTACCTGCAGGAAAATACAATGCATGATAGCTTTTTGGGTAACACCCTAAGGAAAGTGCCTATGGGTTATCTACATGAGGGCTATAGACGGGTTGCTGATGTAGAAGGTTCTTATTGCACTAAGATACACTCCAAGCCTCTAACGAGGGAGGTACATGCGATATGGCAACAAGTGATCCACCCGCTAGGTTCCTTCGATCACCAAGGGGTCACGAAGTATACTTTCGCAAGCTTCTCGGTAGAATAGGGAAACCTAATCTTAGAGGCCAATCCTTTCTATTGCAATCCGAAATTATGAATATGTCATAATTAAGAGAAAACGGAATAATGTGATCAATAATTTTTGGCACTTATCCAAAATCTAGAACCTTTTAAAATAAGTTTTTAGAAAAAATACCCAGCGGAGTCGCCGCTGTGAGCGGACGACTCGGAGCGGTGGGCTGAGAGCGCACGGGATGAGAGGCGCGGTCCACCGGGGTATTTGGAAAGCGCGCCAGGCCGGGGGCCCGGGGAATGGTTTTATGAAAGAGTGGGCAAAAAATGTTATAGATCGGTTCGAATCCGAATCCACCGTCTCTTGTTGTGGAGTCGCCACCTGGATTAGCTCTTTCCAGGAATTAGAGTCCTGTGAGGCTTAACGTCCGAGGGACGGCCCAACAAGACATAGAGATTTGGGTTAGGGATAAGTTGCTTATTTCTTATTGGATCACATTATATTACGTCTACAAAAACCGTTTTCTCTTGATTACACCTATTCACACTTAAGTCATTTTGATGTTTAATGCATGATTTAGCACGCATGCAGAAAGCAATAAATCCATACATAAAGCATTAAGTAAATGCGGAAAAGTAAATTAATAAATTACAAAAATCGGGGGTTGCAACCACCCGCCTAATCTATTAATTACAATTCTTGTACAAATATTTACAACACCCGAAGGAAATTAAATCCTAGGCATACATCTATCCTACATCCACAAAGGTTAGCACGGATATGGCGTAATATTTACACACATGTACCAAGTGTACCATGTATGTTCAATTTGGATTTTAGCAAGACCCGTGTGGTTGAGATAAAAACAACGGAGATTTAGAAGTTCTTGTTTCATTAAAATTATTCATTTTTATTTACACGTATGTTGGTCGATTTTATTAGTGAAAATGACCACATGGCAAAATGGTAAGGACTGTTATCTGGGAACAAGTTTTGTTCCCTTCATGGGGGTGATCTAACACGATGTTTAGAAATGTAAATCTAGGCCGAACATGCATAACATAGTCATTCATGGGATTAACAACGGTAACGATGTCATACATATCGTAATCGACTTCCTTGTGAAGGGTGATGTCGATATGAATGGTCCGAAGCATTTCTGTTGCTATTCCAAACATTAATTATCACATTAAAACATTAATAAATAATTTATAAATCCTAAATTATTACAATTTGAAGGTTTGTTACCCCCAAAGATGCATTTCCAAGTTCAGCAAGGTCTCAGCGGGTCGTTCTGGGCTCAAAAGATTCGAAACGGAGCAAAACATAGCGAAACTGCCTTCTACCAAAGCCAATGTCATTAACAACATTAGAAAATATCCTTAACAATATTGCAATGTCGTTAATGACATTGGGTGACGTCGTTAACGACATTGACATTCCAGACCTGTATGAAAACAAAAAAAACAGCAGAAAATGGCAAAAACGATAATCCAAACTTCAAATGACCATAACTTTTGTTATACTTAACGGATTTTGATGATCTTTGTCATTCCAGAAAGCTCAAAATGTGTAAAATATGTTAATGTAAAGAAAATAGCAAAAAAGATTTAAGATAATACTGAAAATTGCAGGAAACAGAATGGTGCGCAGAAAATGAAAATAACTGAAAACAACATGAAACTTCAAAGGGAAAGAATGTAAACGTGAGCACGACTCTAGGAACTCAGAGGCTTACCTAGTAGCTATGAATCCACTTTGTTTGGTCCACGAAAACATCCAGGATGTCCTCCTTGTTTCTTTTGGTTCGATTTTACCGGTTTTCGACGAAAATGGAGATTTAGAAGTCTCTGATGGTGGGAAGGCTGAAACTTCCGGGATTTTGTTAAAGATGAGAAAGGGCCTTGATTTTGGATCTTAGAAATGCTCTAAAATCTATGAGTTTTTAGGTTTGTGTGGTGTTTGTGTTTGGGATTTGTGGTAGCTTTTTCTTTTGATTGAGGTGGCTTTTTGGCTGGGATTTTTGGAGGGATTGGAAGCTCTATCTTTGCTGGAATCAAGCCTCTTCCTTGCTCATTTTTATGCCCCCCTTTGCTGAGGTTTTCCTCCCCTCTTTTGTGAACTCCCTTCAATCCAAAAGTCCTCCTTCCACCCCACCTATTTTGTCACTTTTCCTCCTTTTTCCACCCATGTAGGTGAAGGTTAGGTTAACCCTTTGTCTTTGGAGGAAAAGTCCAAATTTATGGGTGAGGGATTGAATTTTTTATTGAAAAATGCGAGGCCAACCTTTTCTGACTGTCTGCAACCTCGATATCATTAATGATATCAAGTGATATTGTTAACGATATCATGTGATATCGTTAATGATATCATCTATATCGTTAACGATATGGTTTATGAAAGCGGGCTTTTTATTTATTTGGGCTTTTTAGGAGAGATGCGGCCCAAAGAAACAAGGCAGATGATTTTCGGATGATTTCGGGACCCTGCAAACTGTGAAAAGCTAACAAGGAAAAATTATAGCTTCATCATTGAACTCGCGAGTCGGGAGTCAAAATCCCATGCTCACAACTGCCTTTTACTAGTTTGGGGCAGACAAAGTCACAACTAGGCCCAAATTGGTCTGCCAGGATTCAACTTTGCCAATCCTTTCCAGTAGTAATTTGGTAACCAATTCTTCTAGGGGTAGCCTATCCAGCCAGCTTTTGCACCAGGGCCTTTTTACCAAGGGATGACCCAACAGCCTATTCCTAGCTTGAGTACGTTGGTTTCCTCACAATTCTAAGCACCTCAACTGCCAAATTTTGCGGTATATCCCCAGGGGCAATATAGCTCTTATCCCAGCGCAAAGAATGCCATCCTTCAACAACCAGGAATGGTGGAATTATGGTAACAATTCTTTACCACTCACGGTGGCCATCTCATGAATCCATACCCTGCACAGCCAATGATCAGGGATCAAGATATGCCGTAGTTTGAAAAGTATGTGGAATCTGGTGACCCACCCACTTAGTTGACACATTATCAAATGGTGATGAGAGTATTAAGGGTCAGTGAACGGATGATGACTAAGATCTTTCTCATCACCTTGGGCCATCTAGTCAATGTATGGTACAACCACCTTCCCCTAGACATAGCCACTGATAGGAATAGCCTTGCTCAGGAAATGATAGGGCATTATGGTTTTAACTCTCAGATGGAAACCATGATGCAACATCTAGTGGCTATAAGGCAAGAAAAGGGTGAGAGCTTCAAATCCTACTATGCGCGTTGGATGGCCACATAGGTCAAGCTTCGGGCTCGCTTAAGTCTACCGGAGATGATAACCAAGCTTCTGGACGGTGCACTACCATCATACAGGAACAATTTCGGGTCAGACATCTTTTCGAGCTATCAAGAAGTGTTTGAGAAGGCGGATAGGATGGAGCACTTTGAATCTATGGACACATCTGAGGGGTGCTAGAAGAACCCATGATTGATGATGTGATAAATTAGCATTTAGCTACTTTTCCCACTAGCTTTTGAATTTTTAATGAATTTAACTTTGTTAACTTGCTTGATATCCTATCAATGACTATACGCATTCTCATAAGCATATACATAATGTTTTTAGCACATGTGATACATCATGTCATGCAATTAATTTGAATATAAATGGATTCCCTACAATTACAATAAATTCAAATGATTTGACTCTTAAGAGAAAGTGAGAGACAAACACATGTACTTAGACAATGCGTGATAGCATTTACTTCACCCTACAAAGATGGAAGATTGACAGAAGGATCTCCAGACATGAAATGACCACTGACTATTAAATCAGTCAATCAAAGAAATGACGCACGTAAAGACCAAAATGATCAAAGCTAGAATAAGGGAAAAATGTTAACAAAGTAAGTTGAGACCAAACAACCAGCGCAATGTCACAAAGAAGTAGTCAGATCGTTGAACATGTCAACAACTCCATCACATGGCTCACCACCATTAGTGGGGCTTTCAAGCAAAGGTTAAAATGACCAAATAAAATTGAAGCTCCCCTAAAGGCACAATGTCAAAGACACAAAGAAGGAGTCAGATCGTTACACGGCTCGCTAACACTTATCGGCTGATCATTACATTGAGGAGGAAACATCATTGAACAAAAATCGTTCACGATCGATGAATCAAGCTCTCCGACATACTACCTATTGTTGGAGAACAATTGAACTTAAAAGGAAACACTAATGATCAAGATTTATCATCACATACACCTCAAGCCAGCAAAGCGGCGTGAGCACCAACCAATCGTTTAGAAATGTTGAACAAGATAACAATTGAAGTCATGGACATCGACGGTGACCGGTCTACCAAATCAACCAAGTCTTACACAATTGCTATCACGCATAGGTGAAAGAAATAAGTTGATAAAAAGCAGTATTACCAAAAAAATAAATTTGTATTTAGCCTGTCAATTAACACTCTGTTAGTTGAGCAAAAATTAGGCTTCTTTTTAAGACAAAAAAAGAATAGTCCGCTGAGTTGAAAACCCGAAAAAGGAAGCTCAGGCAAAACTTAGGACATCAAGAGAACCACTTTGGTTAAAAAACCTGAGAGGGCTAATCGATGGTAGGAGTCAAATCATTTGAAACATTTATACCCATATTAAGTTCATCAATGAATTGTCATTTTTGCTGAATCCTTATGCATTTGTTTATTTTGATTGCTTGCTTGTTAATGGTAGAATATCGCAAGTAAACATCCAAAAAAATAAAAATGAATAAAAGAAAAGAAAAATGAGTTTGCTAGATTGAAAACCTGAAAAGGCAATCCAGGAAAAAATTAAGACTAGGTGCGATAGATTGAAAACCCGTAAGGGCAGTATATGCAGAAGTTAGAACCAATATCAAATTCATCATCTCCTCCTTAGAACGATACGTGATAATTGTTCAGACAAACGACTTCCAAGCGATAATCATCGACACAATGCAAGATCAACGACTCATCTAGATCTTCCTAGAATCAGATCTAAGCTCTGAACTTGAATCTGATTCAAAGAACCCATGGTCGTCTCTCTAAGGGAGTCATCCATGGAATCCCTAACAAGACAAACCCTAAGGGCAACCGTGCACCAGCATAAGATAGATGAAGCCCATTACACCCATGATAGATGAACATACGTCATATGATAAATATTGTTCATGCATACATCACATATGCATCATATCATTTACAGGAGAAGATGACGCCAAACTAGGGTAACATCATCCTTGTAAACAAGAGCCTCCACCTCCACATGAGGAACCTACAAACAAGACAATGGCCCGCCTAAGCCTAAAGTCAATTTAAGCCTATTTGGGTTTTGCATCATTACAATGCCACAAAAGCCTCCTAAACAACGGAGTGGTTTTCGGGACACCCCTGAATTTCTTATCAAACTCATTTCTTCCTCATGTTTTAATTTTTTGATTAAAGGGGCAAAAGTTTTTACTTCGTATAAACTAAATCAAATAATTAAAACATGCATCACAAAGTGTACACTCTCTTATTTATCATAGGAAGCAAGTTAACATCCTATTAAGGAAATACAAAATATAATCGAAGAAGGAAATGGTTATTTCGATTGCTAAAGAAAGAAACAGTCTCATTTATGAACTGAAGAAAGAAACAGTTGCCAACTACTAAAGGGATGCTGTAGAAAGAAATAGTCAACCTACCCATAAGGGGCACCAAGTACCTAAGGGATTTCAAAGATGGAAATAGATAACCCTATGAAGATACAGCGCTAGAAAGGAAGGCCTATGTTATCACTAGATGGGAACAAGAAGTCACCAACCACACCGATCAGGCATTCTCTCTATCCCTACGCTCATTTTATGTGATCATACTGGTTATACAACCAGTAATTATCACAAGAGGGGCAGTTGTGAGCACGAGATTTTGTACCAGCTCGCACATTCAATGATGATGATTTTTCAAGATTTTTATCCTTAGATCACACTATTTTTTACAGTCCGATGATCTTCAAATGGGAGTCTTCCTCATCTCTGAATTCAAGAAGACTTTTTTAATAATTAATTATATTTTAAATTTAGAAATTAATTAAAAAATATGAAAATACACAAAAAATACAAAAATGCCATGAAAAAGGGGATCCAGAGTTGCATCGCCAAAGAGTTTGGCAAGGTCACCAAACTCTCTGGCGACCTCGTCAAATTTACTTGCCTTTTTTTGGAATTTTAGGTTTTTCTCCTATAAATAATCGGACTTTTTTAGATTGAAGGAGGCTCGAGATTTTAAAGAAAAATCTAATTTTCAGAGGAAAACACTACAAAAATATTTTCTTCCATTTCTTCCAAGATTTTCTTGGATCCAAAACACATTTGGATCCCAACTTTTAATTATTTTCAAATCATTCTTCATCTACTATTTCTTCTAAAATCATCAGATATTCTCAAGTCTAAAATAAATTTAGAGCTAGAGTCTGATTATCTTTTGGATAAATAAACACTTATTTTCCAATTAAACCATAATTAAATCAAAATGAATGAGGAACACTCCTAGGGATCATACTGAAACGTCGAAGTGGATTTACGCCGAAAGGGTAAGCCTCTGAGTTCCTAGAACTACAGATTTCGTGCTCATTATCTGATTATCTTTTCCTGATCTTATTTGTGGACCTAGAATTTTATTATTATTGCAAATGTTTTAATTTTCTTCTTTTCATATGTAATTTCTTTATTAATGAAAATACATTTGTTAGAATACCTCCACGAAGGGAATAAAAATTATTCCTGGATAACAAACCTCACGTATTGCCATGCGGTCATTTTCGCTAATAAAATTGACCAACATATGTGTAAATAAAAATGAACCATTTTTATTTAAAATAACTTTAAACCGTCGATGTTTTAATTAGGCCACACAGGCTTCTCCAAATCAAATCAAACACATGTGTCATATTGTTCGCAACTTTTCTACTGATAAGTTTAATAATTTGTTCACAAGATTCAGCTATATATCAATGGTAACAAAAACTTGTTCACGAAAAATATAGGTGTTGTCAGTACCTCTTATCAAAATAGAAAAATGATGACAACTGTAAGTATACAGTTGCAATGTAGTTTTAAAAGATATCGATCCCACATGGAAGGGCTAGTTCTAAAGATAAACAAGGAAGATAAAATAAAAAGAAAATAAAATAATATATAGTTTTGGATAGGAGGGTTAGAATTAAAAATGAGTAAATATAGGTATGAAAGATTAGAGAACCTAAATATATAGATTTTCCCTACGAAATAAGGATATCAAGGAAAACATGTAAGTTCAACAAAGATGTTACGATTCACTAAACTAATCTAACGGAATTAGTTCTAAATACTCAGATGTTCAATTATTCGCCGCAAAGCAACACATGAAATAACTTTTCTAAATCTAGCACAAAAAAATTAAGACAATTATGTAAACTTAGAAAACATCAATACTATGCTTAGTACGGGTCGCTCTCACATAGCCACATTTAGCAAGTTACCATTCCAAAAAAGTTGGCTCACTAAACAACGTTATATCATAGATCTAGTGATTATACACGATATTGTTAACCCCGAAACTACTCTTAAAATCAACTCCAACGCATATAACTTGATTAACATAAAAGACTTCACGAAATACGCATTATGACACATAGACATATCATAAACTTTGAAATAGAAAGTATAAGTAGAAAGCAAAGCAAAGTTGTAAGGTATGCAAGTGAAAGCTAAAGTTTATCAAACCATATCCACTCTTTAATGGGAGTCGTCAATTCCCACAATTCTTATGTCTACTTTGAATTCGGTCTCGGCCCGTACAGAACCTCTGCTAGAATGCTATTCTTTGCGAATATCGAACAAACAAATATTGAAGAATGAAAAATTTTATTGATAAGTGATTTGAAAGTACACTTATGAAATAATCGCTCAAGAATATAGAGAAATCTATTGATTAAAACAGGGATTCGAATCACTTAAACATTTTTTCGCTAATGCTTATGAACGTAGCAAATTCTCTATCTACACACACACAACTATATATAACCCTATAATTGTACTCTAATGCTCTCCTCTCTGGTTGCACTCTATGTTGCACACCCCGTAAAATGTGAAAAGCTAACAAGGGAAAAATTACAGCTTCATCATCGAACTCGCGAGTCAGGAGTAAAAATCCTGTGCTCACAGGCTGCCCCTCGTGGGATCACTACTGATATGAGATCAGTATGGTCCTACGATTGAAAAAGTAGTGGGGTTTGGAGAAAATTCCTACCCGGTCGAGGTTGACACTCTTCGAGGATGATGGTTGGAAGCTTTCATCTTGGTGCGGTGTCTTTCAGGGATTGGTCTCTTGGTACCCCTCGTGAATTTTCCGTACGACAATGATTGCCCTTGGAAGGTTGACCTTAGACTGGTTGAGGCCGATGGAACCGTTGGGGAGAGAACCTTGACCATGTGCCTCAGTTCTCCTAGTTGAGAATCCCGTGTGCAGGCTGTGGCAAACCTACTTACGAACTGTAGAAAGTTTATTTAACTGTAAAAAGTAAGGAAATTTTGAACTGAAGAAAGTTCAGTTGACTGTAAAAAGTTAGGAAATTTTCAAACTATAGAAAGTTCATTTGATTGTAAAAAAATCAGAAAATTTTGAACTGTAGAAAGTTTAGTAGACTGTGAAAAGTCAGGAAATTTTCGAATTGTAGAAAGTTCGTTTGACAGTAAAAAGTCAGGAAATTTTTGAGCTGTAGAAAGTTTGTTTGGTTGTAAAAAGTCTGGAAATTTTAAACTGTAGAAAGTTCGTTTGACTGTAAAAAGTCAGGAAATTTTGAACTGTAGAAATTTTAGTTGACTATAAAAAGTCAGGAAATTTCTGAACTGTAGAAAGTTCTTTTGATTGTAAAAACGTCAAGAAATTTTGAACTGTAGAAAGTTTAGTTGACTGTAAAAAGTCAGGAAATTTTTGAACTGTAGAAAGTTTGTTAGACTGTTATAAGTTAGGAAATTTTTGAACCGTCGAAAGTTTGTTTGACTATAAAAATTCAAGAAATTTTAAACACTAGAAAGTTTGTTTGACTGTAAAAAGTCAGGAAATTTTGAACTATAGAAAGTTCAGTTGACTTTAAAAATTCAGGAAATTTTTGAACTATAGAAAGTTCGTTTGACTGTAAAAAATTAGGAAATTTTGAACTGTAGAAAGTTCAGTTGACTGTAAAAAGTTAGGAAATTTTTGAACTGTGGAAAGTTCATTTGACTGTTATAAGTTAGGAAATTTTTGAACTGTAGAAAGTTCATTTGACTATAAAAATTCAGGAAATTTTAAACTGTAGAAAGTTCGTTTGACTGTAAAAAGTTAGGAAATTTTTGAATTGTAGAAAGTTCATTTGACTGTAAAATTTCAGGAAAATTTCAACTGTAGAAAGTTCGTTTGACTGTAAAAAGTTTGGAATTTTTGAACTATAGAAAGCTCAGTTGACTGTAAAAAGTCAGGAAATTTTCAAACTGTAGACAGTTTGTTTGACTGTAAAAAAGTCAAGAAATTTTGTACTGTAGAAAGTTCAGTTCATTGTAAAAATTCAGGAAATTTTCGAACTATAGAAAGTTCATTTGACTATAAAAAGTCAGGAAATTTTGAACTGTAGAAAGTTCAGTTGAATGTAAAAAGTCAGGAAATTTTTGAACTGTAGAAAGTTCGTTTGACTATAAAAAGTCAGGAAATTTTTGAACTGTAGAAAGTTCGTTTGACTATAAAATGTCAAGAAATTTTGAAGTGTAGAAAGTTCAATTTACTGTAAAAAGTTAAGAAATTTTCGAATTGTAGAAAGTTCGTTGAATATAAAAAGTCAGGACATTTTCGACTGTAGAAAGTTCGTTAATTGTAAAAAGTCAGGAAATTTTGAATTTGCAAGTTACGAATGCATGTTTTAATCTCTTTATTGAGATTGCTAAAAGTAAAAATTTTTGCCCCTTCAATCTAGAATTAAAATATGAATATGTGTTGATTTCTCTGGTCAGTGTCTCCATGTTTTGAAAACATTTTCTATGAAATTTCTGGAGTTGGTCGAACATTTTCGATGACCTTTACAAAGTTAAAATTCACTATGAAATGAATTTTAAAATGTTAAAATGCATTTGGGCCGAAAATCAAAGAATTGGGCTGGCCCAAAAATCAATGTCGTTAACGACATTGGTAATGTCATTAATGACATTGAGTGATATCATTAACAACATTGCAATATCGTTAACGATATCACGGGGTCAAGTTTTTGAAATAAAACCTAACTTTTCTCCCCTTTTCTTATTTCATCCGGAAAAATAGCCAATTTTTTTCCAAAATCGAAAATTCTTCCCCCAATCTCGAACGAAGATGTTGTGCAACATTAAATCCCGCAACCCGAGGGTCATTTCCTCTTCCTCTCTTGAAGCTAATCCTGACATTCCAGGATTCAAGCGGTGTTCCTTGGAGAAAGCTTTTTTTTTGAAAGGGATGACAGATTCATTAGTTTTTCTTTCGATTCTCCAATCACTACTCTCCACCCGAGGATCAAGTGATTATATATAGTTTAGGATGATTTGGAACCCGATGTGGGGGATTAAAAAAAAGATTTTGGATTTTTAGTGATTGAAATAACGGCAAAGGCTGTTTCTACCTCTGCAACATCAATATCGTTAACAATATTACAATATCGTTAACGATATGGAAAAGTCAGAGGCAGAACAGTTTTCGCCTCACCCAAAAAACTACCTTCGAGTGCGATTTCAGCCTAGTTTTTAGTTTTCGATCGCTTATATGTCTAATTAATGAATTGAAATCCTTTGTTTGTGATAAAAAGGATACGGAATCTTGCATTGGCTTTGTGATTTATTTTCTGCATTCTGTCTTTGTCTTTTGCAACCGCAAGTCTATACCAACTTCTTCGGTATAGGGGCCATGAGGGCATGGTAGAACCACATAGCCAGAGACCCAGAGCTCCGTCATGCTATCTTTGCCACCAGTTTTAGCCCACTAATTCAGATTTTACCGGTGCACATGTCGCACTTGTCTCACCCTACTCTCACGGCCTTGGTCGAGAGGTGGTCTGAGACTACTCATACCTTCCATCTGCCAGTAGGGTAGCTAACTATCACGCCTTCCGACGTGGTGGCGATGATTGGGCTCTCTTGGGACCAAGGGGCCATCCATTTTGACATCTTCATGGATTACTTCTCTACCACTCGTAGGGTGATTAATCGGGTGCAGGCATTGTTCAGTTTAGCCTCACGAACGGGCAGGCTTTCATATAAAGAGTTGAGCCTCTATTGGAGGTCGATAGATGTGGTGCCTGCGGAGCGGCGGGCTTTGTGTGTATGCACCTTCATTATCTACTTGCTGACAGTGCTCTTCTTCCCCATTGCTTCCAGCAAGATCAACTACGGGTTGATCTTTGCAGTGACAGATCTGGCGTCTATCCCGGCCATGAACTAGATGAGGGCTATCTTGGGCCAGATGTATTACGGCCTGGATTACATGGTGAGGGCCCATGAGAAGGTCCTCAAGCTGACCCACATCCTCCTCTAAGTAATTTATTACCTTTCGGACTTTATTCTTTGTGAGTTTTTCCAGTTTATCTAAATTTCACCTTTATTGTAAGTTTGGGCCTTCGAGCATCGCATCCTCCCCCATTTGGTCTTCAAGACTAAGCCACTGCTAGAGGAGTCTCTTCTTGCTATCTGGTTCCAACCAATTGGTGGCCTCCGTAAGTGGACGATAGCATACAGGGAGTGTCTCCGCCATCTGACTGCCGACCAGGTATTGAGTTACCTCTTCTAATGTTTTTTTATCATTACTTTGATGATGTTGTTGTAACTGATGGGTTCTCTTTTCATTACAGATTAAGTCTAATCCCTGGATCACCGTGCCCAATAGAGATGCGGTGGTGACCATGGGGACCAATGTGGATGATCGCCATCTGGTTCTTGAGTCCCCTCTCTCCCTTGAGTGGTACTTGAGGGAACGAGTTCGGGATTGGCAGTCGTCCACAGTAGCTGAGCTGCCTGTTCCTCCTCATTCTCACACTGATATTTTCTGGCCGAACCTGATGGTGACTTTCGCAAATGCTCAAGCCACCTTTTTTTATGGGGACGGTGTGGTGGTTCCTTTTATCTGTGGTTCCTACCTGATGCATATCAGGCGGCTCCTTCCCCCATGCCCTCTCATTTATCCCAAACTATTCTGACGACTGGCACCGCTAGAAGGTGATTGAGATGGTGGGTGGAGCTTCTTCTGATGATGAGGAGGAGGAGGCCGAGCTAGGCGGAGGCGGTGGCAATGACGGTCCTAATGGCGATCTAGGCCACGGAGGTGATGATGAAATCGGAGGTGGGGGCCTTGGCGAAGGATTTAGCGATCATGATGGCAGTCTAGGCCATGTAGGTGATGACATCAGCAGTGGTAACAAGGGCCACAGAGGTGGCGGCCCAAGCACTTCGAGGGTACAAATCTTTCTTGACTTGATTTCCTTCAAATTCTTATTATCTTTGTTGTGTATTTATGGTTCTTTTGAACAAGCTGGTGCAGAGAAGCGGGCCCATGCACACCGATGTGGTTTTGAGGACCGAAAAAATTATGTTCCTGAGTTTATAGAGGGTCACTCCATAACCCACCTGGAGATCACCTTTTCCTTGATGGCAAGGGTCAGGGAGCGGTAGGTACATATGCTGCCCTAGAGTCCGTATATAGTGACCTTTGCCCTAGAGGACACCACCCACGTGAGATTCTTTTTACTTCCTTTCCCATTTGATTAGTCCTTTGTTGCTGACTTTCGTATTATTCTATCAGGTTCCCCGAGCTGACGTGGAGGGCTACATTCACCACTATCTATCTGCTCGTGATATGATCATCGTGTAGAATAGATCTGCTGAGGTAATCATGTTCATATTTCAATAAAACATGTATATTTATGGATGCATGTTGATGTGTATGCTTTTTTTTGTCATATGTTAACATTTTTTAGTGTTCATGTTATGATGCATGCTTCTGATTGCAGGCCTTGATCTCTGTGGAGCATCAGAATTATTTGAGGGCACAGGAGCAAGTGCAGACTCTGGGTCTGAGGGTCACGGATCTGGAGAGGCAGTTGGCTTAGTCTTAGAGGATCACACATCTAACTACATCCACTGGGAGTCACTCTTGGATGCACCGGGGGACCTCTTCTCGCTCTGGTATACACCGGGGTAGATCGAGGAGCAGGGATGTAAAGGAAGATAGCCATATTGCCTGGACTGGGGATGACGAGGCCTCCTCTTCTATTTACATTAGCTTTAGCTTTCTGTACTCTTTCTTGAATTGTAAGGACAGATTTACTGTATTTTTCGGCGCTTCTAAAGCTTTTTGCACAATCTTTGCTTTCGAATTGGATTGTGATCTTTGCCCCAATTTATCATCATTTTTTTACTTTTTTCACATCATTTTTGCGGTTTTGTCGCTTAGAGGAATATCCCGACGAACTCCTCGATTTAGAATTGACCAAAAAGCAGCCTTTTCGTTAAAATGATGTTCCATATTAGCCACTGTAGCTGCAATATTGTTAACTACATGAGAAAATCCAGTCTGCTAATAGATATAGGCAAACTGCCAGAAATGTAATACCGTTAATGATATCACAATATCGTTAATGATATTGCAACATCGTTAATGATATTGAGCAATATCGTTATCGATATTGCACTTAGTTTCCAGATTCTACTTTCTTTTCTACTCTTCTTCAAATGGTGTCCCACAATCAACAACTTTGGGCTTTCCTGTGCACACTAAAGACTCATGACTGGGAGAAACTTGAGGGGTTCGGCTTACGGGGTCTCCGATATCTCACATTCCATCCTGTGAATATTGCTTTGGTTAGGGCTGTAGTTTCGTTTTGGGACCCGATAGCCCATGTCTTCTGATTTTCTCAACAGGAGTTATGCTCGATGGTCGAGGAGTATCAGGCCATTCTAAGAATCCCTTATCCTTGGGCTTTTCCTTTAGCAGTCCCATCCTATCGCTTTGGCACCGAAGCTTCCCTTCGGGGTTTATGGAATTTAGATTTTGTGACCCCTTTTCTTACTCACCCACCATCTCTTGGAGGATTTTGAGTTGATGTTATGCTAACATGGTGTATAGATGCCTCTAGAACTCAAATTTCCTGGCCCTATATGGTGTCTCTGCTTTTGATGTCGGAGTTTATATATGGAGTTGGCCTTGTTGCCCAGTTTCGGTTGATATCCATTATCGATCCACTTTATCGAGGAACTTCTCCATATGTACTAGCACTAGCGGTGAATCTCATTAGCATGGATGTCGCCATCTCTTGCCCTGATCTGGTCAACAATCACTTCACTCTTCTTAAGGTAGGAATGCAATGATTACTAATTTTTCCCATTTCCTACTTTGCTAAACAGGGTTTGTATCAGGTTTGGCTATTGGTGAAGCTTTCTCTGATTGGTGATCATAGAGAGAATCCTTCTGAATATTCACCCGTCACATACAACAGGTGGGTTTGATCACTCAAGGACATTCCCAGATGAATGAGCAAGACTGGATCCTGGCATTTGGCTAGGTCTCCGATGACAGGATCCGTTGGCTTTGCCCTTGGTGGGAAATCACTCACGTTGCCATCTTATTGCACGAAGATGGGATTTTGCTGATGGGCCTGTATCACTCCACATTCTACTCACCCAGCCACATATGTAGGCAGTATGGTAGGCGTTAGAGGATACCTCGTAGCATATGTACTTCCCAGGTTTCTGAGTGGCATCATTCTTGGCTTGATAGGCTACCGGTCTTATGGATTCAGCATACTCAATTTGTTTGTCTTGATTACGGGGTGGCCGAGACTTCGGAGATTGATAGGTTCCATCACGGATGGCTAGGAGCGATAAGGTCTCTGGCAGACCCTAGGTGATATGCTTGGGCGACTCGTGAGTGGTTGAGGGAAGAAGACGGGCTGAGCCCTTATGATCGTGGGTAGAGCCGGTTTGATGTCTTGTCAAGAATGATGCTATTTTAATAAAAGAAGAAAACTAATTGACTTTTGCTTAAAATATACCCGTGTGGTATAATTCCAAAGAATTTTATTTGTCTTTTCTTAAGTACACATTATCAAACTATTTGTATCGTAAAAATGTTGGTTGTTTACTTGTAACTTTTCAACCATTGGCATTCATGCATTTCCATGAGCATACACATAAACATTTTCAACAAGAAATGATATCTTTATTGATGAGATAAATTGAAGTACAAATGTTTCAAGTGATCTGACTCCTGTCATTAGCTAGCCCTCTCAGGTTTTCTAACTAATGAATTTATTCTTTACTCATTATCCTAAGTTTTCCCTGTATTGCCCTTTTTGGGTTTTCAACTCAGCGGACTATCTTATTTTTGCGAAAGAAGGCCCTAATTTTTACTCAACAAATAAAGTGTTAGCTAACAAGCTTATTGTTCACCCCTTTTCAACAAATAAGTTTAATAATTTGTTCATAAGATTTGGCTATATATTACTAGCACCAAAAACTTGTTCACGTAAAATATAGGTGTTGTCAGTACCTCTTATCAAATAGAAAAATGATGATAATTGCAAGTATACAGTTGCGATGTAGTTTTAAAAGATATCGATCCCACATGGAAGGACTAGCTCTAAAGATCAACAAGGAAGACAAAATAAAGAAAATAATATAAAGTTCTGGATAGAAGGGTTAGAATGAAGAGTAGATATAAATATGGAAGACTAGAGAATCTAAACATAAAGATTTTCCCTACGAAATAAGGATAGCATAGAGAACATGCAAGTTCAACAAAGATGTTACACTAAACTAATCCAACAGACTCAGTTCTAAATACTCAGATGTTCAATTATTCGTTGCAGAGCAACACATGAAATAACTAAACCCAGCGCAACTGAATTAAGACAATCATATAAACCTAGACAACGTCAATACTATGCTTAGTACGGGTCGCTCTCACATAGCCACATTTAGCAAGTTACCATTCCAAAAATGTTGGCTCACTAAACAACGTTATATCACAGATCCAGTGATTATACACGATATTGTTAAACCCGAAACTACTCTTAAAATTAACTTCAATGCATATAAATTGATTAATATAAAACACTTAACATGAAATACGAATTATGAAACATAGACATATCATAAACTTCGAAATGGAAAGTATAAGTAGCAAGCAAAGCAAAGCAAAGTTGTAAGGTATGCAAGTGAAATCTAAAGTTGATCAAACCTTATCCACCCTTTAATGGGAGTTGTCAATTCCCGCAATTCTTGCTTCTACTTTGAATTCGTTCTCAGCCCGTACAGAACTTCCACTAGGATGCTATTCTTTTCGAATATCGAACAAACGAATATTGAAGAACGAAAACTTTTATTGATAAGTGATTTGCAAGTACACTTATACAACAATCGCTCAAGAATATAGAGAAATCTAGTAATCGAAACAAGGATTCGAATCACTTAAACATTTTCTCGCTAACACTGCTGAACGTAGCGAATTCTCTAACTACACACATTTTCTTGCAATCCTTGTTTCGATCCCTAGATTTCTCTATATTCTCGAGTGATTGTTGTATAAGTGTACTTGCAAATAACTTCTCAATAAAATTTTTCGTTCTTCAATATTCGGTTGTTTGATATTCGTAAAGAATAGCATCCTAGCTGAGGTTCTGTACGGACCAAGATCGAATTCAAAGCAGACGCAGGAATTGCAGGAATTGACAACTCCCATCAAAGAGTGGATACGGTTTGATCAACTGTAGCTTTCACTTGCATACCTTACAACTTTCCTTTGCTTTCTACTTATACTTTCTATTTCAAAGTTTATGATATGTCTATGTATCATAATTCGTATTTCATGCTAAGTCTTTTATGTTAATCAAGTTATGTGCATTTGAGTTAATTTTAAGAGTAGTTTTGGGGTTAACGATATCGTGTATAATCACTGGATCTATGATATAACGCTATTTAGTAAGCCAACATTTTTGGAATGGTAACTTGCTAAATGTGGCTATGTGAGAGCGACCTGTACTAATCGTAGTATTGAGGTTGTCCAGGTTTTCATAATTGTCTTATTTGGTTTGCGCTAGATTTAGAAAAGTTATTTCATGTGTTGCTCTGCGACGAATCATTGAACATCTGGGTGTTTTGAACCGAGTTTGTTAGATTAGTTTAGTGAGTCATAACATCTTTGTTAAAATTGCATGTTTTCTCTACTATATTTGTTCGTAGTGAAAATCTTTATATTTAGAGTATCTAATCTTTCGTATCTATATTTTCTCAACTTTTCATTTTAATCTTCCTATCCAAAAATCTCAATTCTATTTTTATTTTCTTTTTTTAACTTTCCCTTATTTAACTTTAGACTTGGTTCCTTCCCTGTGGGTTTGCTATCTTTTAAAACTACATCGCAACTATATACTTGCAGTTATCATCATTTTTCTATGTGATAAGAGGTATTGATAACATCTACATTTGTGAACAAGTTTTTGGAACCATTATTTTTGAAACTTATTAGTAGAAAAGTGGCGAACAAGTTTTTGGCGCCGTTACCGAGGAGGGCGATAGCGTTCTAAAGATATTTCTGGGGAAGCCAAGTAAGTTCTAAAGTTTTTATTTGTTTGTTTTATTTCCTATACCATACAATTTTTTAAATTTCATTATAGATATGAAAAGATTATGAAATAATCATCTTTGGGGTGATCATCATAATTTTCCATCTTAATTGTTGATGAATAGAAGATTTTCTTCTATTTTTCCTATTTGCGTTCGCGACTGTCTATCGCATTCTTGAATTTCTCCACAAACTTTCTGCTTTCAAAATTTTGTTAGTCGCGCTCACGACCTAGGATCGCGATCGTGAACTGTGTAATAACTGCAGCGGTTGAACGGTTATTCGATAGTTATTCCACTAATCTCTATAAATTGATGCACTTCTGTTCATCAATCATCTACTACTGCAATCAGAATTCTTTGGGGTGATCCTTGTTTGTTAGCATTACGCTGTTACTTAAGTGGTGCGCTGTTTAATAGGTCTAATTTCGATATTGTCATTCCTGAAGAATTTTTTGTCTTGGAAGAAATTCTAGAGGGCACGCTTGTCAATGTCTCTAGGATTATGATGGAGACGCTTATGTTTACAACACAAAATCCTAAATTGACCGAATATGGGTGTCGGACAATGGCGAATCTACTGGGACAGATAGGAAGATTACCTTATTTTACGGAAATTTTCAATAGTGAAGATGTAATCCCGAAATTAACGATGGAAGTCTTCTTTGAGAAAAATTTCTTAATAAGGTGCATCGGAGAAGATAGAATAACTTATGGTTGGAAAACATGGGAAGAAATGGTGGAAGCAAATCGAGAGAGAGAAAGGGAAAATGGGCGAGGAGAAATTAGAAGAAATTCCAACCTCCACAAAAGATTAAGTGACCTTATGGAGGGCAAGTTTCAATCCGCAAAAAAATTGAAGACATTCGTACTTTACTGGTTCATGTTGAGCAAGATTTAAGGAATCTTACAAAGAAATTAATCATATGATAGGATCGTTTCCCCTTGACTAAAATTTCATCTTTCCTTCTCGGATTAGAATCTTGTATAGGTAGATTTCATATGTTTTGTGTTACGTGTTTTAATTGTTTGTTTGTGTTTTATTGTTAGTTTGTAAGTCTTTGTTTTTATAAATGAAAATAAATTTGAACAACAAGATGTTGATGTTCAATTGTTGTCTTCACCATGAATACTCAAGGTATAATAGTAAATATTTATCGTTTGTATTTCTAAGTTTTTATAGGTGCAAGTCTAAAAGTGAAGAATTTGGAAAACTAAGAGGCTCGCGACCGAGACACATTTCACGCTCGTGAATACTGGATAGAAAAACTTTCTATTTCTTTCGTGAAGAGAGTCACGATCACGACTGACCTTCGTGATTGCGATATGGTACATTTATAACTATTACAAATCATGAACTGACATACGACAAATGGCTTAAACCGCCATTAACGGCTAGTTTTGATCCCAAACGGCAATAAACCCATTTATGACCAATTAGAGACCCAATATACTATAAATAGGTCCAAGTTGAACCCTATTCACCACACCTTCTAAAAAGCCTTCAAAATTATGAAAATTCTCATCTTCTACATTCAAACCTTTTCAAACATTTTACTTCAAAATCAATATGCACAGTGTGAAAAGTGCAGCACAAAAAAGAGCAGCACAGTCAATTCAAGAAGAATATGAATATCCTTTCCCGTTAAGAACAAGAGAAGAGGGTAAGAGGTTTCAAAAGCTAAGATAATTAGATATCACAGGAATGTTATTCCTTGATCTGGTTTTCTTGGAATCTCTAAATCTCCGAGAAGAGATGGAAGCCTACCTTTCCATTCATGGACTTTCAAAATTTGTGGATATGCGATTCCCACAAAATTAAGATTAGATTCTCGAGTGTTTGGTAACATTCGTTTACAAAGATTCAAGGAAGAGGGCGATTCAATTTCGGAATCAAGGATAACAATACACTGTCACAAGAGAGATGATGGGTGATTGGTTCAATTTCGAGATTATCAACTCATCAAGTATGACGGACTCATTTCAACCTAATCGAGTTTAGGCAAATTTATCGGGTAAGAGAGTCTTCTATCCTAAGAATTCTCCTAACAAACTTGTTAAGGATGAATGTATTCTTCTTCTCCATAAATACCTTTCCACTTTGGTATTTTGTCGAGTCGAAAATACTAAGGTTCAAAAAAGGACTTGTTTGTTCTCTCATGCGCTATGATGAAGCAAAAAGCAGAAATTGTGGATATTATATGGGATATGATGAAAAAGAACTCGACGAGCATGAGAAATAAAATTGGAGGGCCGAAATTATCACCGCCATAGTCTTGGGAGCAAGAGGTGATCTCCCCTATGTTTAATAACCGGGTGAGTATTTTCGATACATGGATGGAAATTATTTAAAGAACACCAGATTACTCCAAGACCATGATGGTGTTTATTCTTTCTACTCCTACTCCAATCGCACCTAGAAGCTCAATTTGACTCAAGAAGATTCTTCCATCAGACCATCAAATCCATCCGTAAGCCATCGCAAAGGAAAAGCCCCGATGAACGAAGTAGAAGAAAAAGATGAAGATGAAGAAGCTCTGGAAGATTAGAAGGCTAGCATGTAACAAAAATTGGATAATTGCCAAGCGGAACTTGGAGTTATGAAGAAAGACATGAAGATTCTAAAGAAAAGTAATAATTAGATGCTTCGAAAATTACTTTCACTCTTTAGAAGACAAAATTGTCAATTCACTCCTAGTCCACCGGATTCTCCTTCACAATAAACAGGTTTATTCTTTTCTTTGATTTATATTTTTCAATAATTTTTAGACTAGCTTTAATTGTTTAGTATAAATTTTTATTACATGTCTCACAATGAGGACATTGTGTTCTTTAAATGTGGGGGGGCATTAGTAAAAATCTTGTAAAATTCCAAAAAAAAATTAAAATTAATAAAAATAAAAAATCGAGGAATTTAAAAATTTTTGTTGATTTTTGCGCAATTAATACATTATCATTTCTTATACTTTACTAACAATAATCCAAGGATATTTTGAGTGTTAGGTTTTACAAATTTGATGTTAGTGCAAACTTGAGTGCATGTTGAATTTGAGCGTTAATAGCACAAAATTTAGCAATTGGCAAGGATGTGTGGTGAGTAACATTCGAGAGCAACATTCCAAGTAAGTTTCGATTTATATTTCAATGCAACATGAATTAGTATAAGTTATATATTTTTAGTTTAATGCTTTCGATAAGTTTAAGTGGAGTAATATCTAATGGTATTCTTACTATGAGTTTTATATGCAAATCTCGAATAGGTCCTAAAAGTATTGAGTGTGTTTAAAGTGTTAGGAAACTATAGCCATAATACTTTGAGCTTGATCAATAAAGGATGAGGGTATTAAGTGAAAAATCAAAAGAAAGAGAGGATAACCAATGAGTTATGAAAAAGGTGATGAATGGTACGGAGCAGAAACTGCAACCATTCATTGAGTGAAAAAAGAAAATATAGCATAGCACTAAAAATGGGTGCAAAGTACAAAGTACTTCAAAAACATATGCTTAAAAGAAAAAAAATGAGACAATCGTATGGAGCATAAAATGTAACCACTGAAAAAAGGGGAGAGTGGTATGGAGCATAAAATGCAACCATTGTGAGTTTTTTTAGTATCCTAGGTTACCTAAAAATACCTTGAGAGAAATTAATCAAAGTGTGCTTTCTATGTCCTTTATACTTTATACTATGCTTAAGAGAAGGTAATATTCGAGTATGCATATAACGCTTATATGAAGATGCAATTCGGTTGACTCTCCATTAAGAACAAAGGTATGCAACTAAACTATATAAATTGCACATTACTAATTTGCGGGAAATTTCAAACTTCTACTTGAAATCTTTTGCAACGTGGAATGTGGTACTCACTGCAATAGTCTTTCACCAAATAAGGTACGAACTTCTTTACCAAATTTATACACTTCTGGTGAATTTACCTTGCGGACAGGGCAAAAGTTAAGTGTGGGGCTATGATAAGTGTATAATTACACTTATTATCACATTAATTTTATACATTAAACACTATAGTATTAGTCATTTTTATACTTCATATAAAAGATTTCACGTGGTATGTAGTTGGTTTTTATGCAAATGCAGATACTAGGTAAATCTTAGGAGTAAAATGATCTAAAGGGGAATTCTATGAAAAAAGAGTGAAAAGGGTGCAAAAAGATGCCTGGAACTTAAAGATTTGGCTTAGGATCGAAGCTGTCGAAGATCGGTGAAGTTACATAGAGATTTCTGAAGAAAATCTCAATTCACAATCACGACAACCATTCGCGGTCGTGACTTGTTTACTTAAGATCATTTGGCAAAAGACTATTGCAGTGAGTATAACATTCCACGTTGCAAAAGATTTAAAGTAGAAGTTCGAAATTTCCCACAAATTAGTAACGTGCAATTTATATAGTTTAGTAGCATACCTTCTCTCTAATGGAGAGTCAACCGAATCGCATCTTCATATAAGCATTATATGCATACTCGAATATTACCTTCTCTTAAGTATAGTATAAAGTATAAAGGACATAGAAAGCACTCTTTGATTTATTTCTCTCAAGGTATTTTTAGGTAACCTAGGATGGTAAAACACTCAAAGTGGTTGCATTTTATGCTCCATACCACTCTACCCTTTTTTCAGTGGTTACATATTATGCTCCATACCACTCTCTCATTTTTTTCTTTTAAGCATATGTTTTTTGAAGTACTTTGTACTTTGCACCCATTTTTCGTGCTATGCTTTCTTTTCTTTTTTTTCACTCAATAGATGGTTGCAGTTTCTGCTCCGTACAATTCTTCACCTTTTGCATAACTCATTGGTTATCCTCTCTTTCTTTTGATTTTTCACTCTTAATACCCTCATCCTTTATTGATCAATTTCAAAGTATTATGGCTATAGTTTCCCAACACTTTAAACACACTCAATACTTATAGGACTTTATTTGAGATTTGCATATAAAACTCATAGTAAGAATACCATTAGATATTACTCCACTTAAACTTATCGGAAGCATTAAACTGAAACTATATAACTTATACTAATTCATGTTGCATTGAAATATATATCGAAACTTACTTGGAATGTTTCTCTCGAATGTTACTCACAACTCATCCTTGCCAAATGCTAAATGTTGTGCTAAAAACGCTCATACCCTCAATGTGCTCTCAAACACGAAACAAAAATTTTGTTCGAAATTTGCACTAACATTAAACTTGTAATACCTAACACTCAACATAACCTTGGACAAATGTTAGTAAAGTATAATAATAGATAATGTATAAATAACACGAAAATCAACAAAAATTTTCAAATTCTTCGATTTTTTTATTTTATTCAATTTTTTGTAGTTTTTACGGGATTTTACAAATGCCTCCCCCACACTTAAAGAACACAATGTTCTTATTGTGAGACATTTAATAAAAAAAATGAAAAACTAAACAAACAACTAACTAGTCTAAAAATATGAAAAAGAAAAGATAAGAAAAGAGAAAACCGTTCTATTGAGAAGGAGAATCTAGGGCCCATGTTGTGATCGCGAAGGCCTGTCGCGATCGTGATTTCCTTCAAAACAAGAACAGAAGATTTTGCTGTATAACTTCACGAGCGCGATCTATAGTCGCAATCGTGACCTTCTGTAATCCTTCTTATTTCTTCAATTTTTAGACTTGGTACCTAGAAAAACATAGAAAAACAAACGTATTAAATATAATTTCCCGTTCTCCGGTAATTTGATCTCTAGAACGCACTTGCCTTCCCCGGCAACTTGATCTTTAGAACTCTATTTCCTTCCCCGGCAACGGCGCCAAAAACTTGATCGCAAATTTTTGACTCTGATTACTCTAAGGGGTTATATTCTAAAATGAAGCCAAAAACCTTGTTCCCCACTTTTCTACCGATAAGATAAAAGTTCAAAATACGAATTGGTGTTGTCAATACCGCTTATCTAAATAGAAAAATGGTGACCACAGCAAGTATACAGTTACGATGTAGTTTTAAAAGATATCAATCCCACAGGGAAGGACTAGCTCTAAAGATCAACAAGAAAAATGGAATAAAGAAAATAAAATAAAATAGTTTTGATTTTAGTTGGGAGGATTGGAATGATGAATGGATAAATAAATGTATGATAGATTAGAGAAGATAAAAGTATATAGATTTTCTCTACGAACAAGTATAGCAAAGAAAACATGCAAAATCATCAAAGAAATTATGTTCACTAGATTAATTTAACAGACTCGGTTCTAGACATTCAGATATTCAATTATTCACTACAGAGCAACACATGAAATGACTTTTCTAAATCTAGTGCAAACGAATTAAGACGATTATATAAACCTGAATAACAATATTACTATGCTTAGTACGAGTCACTCTCACATAGCCACATTTAGCAAGTTACCATTCCCAAAATGTTGGCTCACTAAACAGTGTTATAATCACAGATACAGTAATTATACACAATCTCGTTAACCCCGAAACTACTCTTAAAGTTAACTCAAAAGCATATAACTT